>JADHKM010000001.1:2137452-2360849 GCA_019925495.1 Ophiostoma fasciatum
CCGAGCGGCCGCCCGAGCCGTAGCTGTCGCTGCTGTCATCACCGCGGCCGCCACGGCCACCGCTGCTGCCGCCGAAGCCGCTGGACGAGTTGTCGTCCCCACCGAAGCCGCCGGAGCCGCCACCCGAGCGGCCACCGGAGCCGTAGCTGTCGCTGCTGTCGCCGCCAAAGCCACCGGAGCCGCCGGAGCGGCCGCCGGAGCCGTAGCTGTCGCTGCTGTCACCGCCGAAGCCGCCGGAGCCGCCGCCCGAGCGGCCACCGGAGCCGTAGCTGTCGCTGCTGTCATCGCCGCGACCGCCACGGCCGCCGCTGCTGCCGCCGAAGCCGCTGGACGAGTTGTCGTCGCCGCCAAAGCCGCCGGAGCCGCCACCCGAGCGGCCACCGGAGCCGTAGCTGTCGCTGCTGTCGTTGCCGCCGCCGAAGCCGCCACGGCCGCCGCTGGACGAGTTGTCGTCCCCACCAAAGCCGCCACGGCCGCCGCTGGACGAGTTGTCGTCGCCGCCAAAGCCGCCCGAGCGGCCGCCAGAGCCGTAGCTGTCGCTGTTGTCACCGCCGCCGAAGCCGCCACGGCCACCGCTGTTGCCGCCGTAGCCGGACTAGAGGGGGGAGAAGGGTTAGCGGTGCTGGGACACTGGCATTAAGGGGGAGAAGGGGAGGCTTACGTTGTTGTTGTCGTCGTCGTTGTAAGACATGGTGACGGTGTGTGTTGGGCAAAGTAGAAGAGGAAGAGTGGCAGAGAGGAAGACAGACAGTGGAAGGCAGAGAGAGCTTGGGGAGAAAGGAAGAAGGAGAGGAGGGGTTGGAGGGGGCGGACGGGCGGCTACTTATGCATCTACGAGCAGGGAGGGGGCTACGGAAGCTATAGGAGAGAGAGGGGAGCTTCTCAGCAACAACAGCCCCTCCTCCGTCCACCCCGCCAGGAGCTGCAGCACAGGCCAGGAATGAGGCAGCCCGGCCAGTCCTGCTGAGCCGGGCAGTGCAAGAACCCTGACGAGCTGCGAGCCGCGGACGACCCTTGAGTGGGGAAAGGGAGGAAGGGTAGGGGGGGGGGGTAGGAGGGTGGGTGGACAATGGAGGGCCGACGTCATGAGAGACGGAGCAGGCGAGAGGAGGGGGGGAACAGGAAAAAGGGGATAAGCATAGGAATATGCTTAGACGGGGGGCGCAGAGGAGGGTCTCCTAGGCCACGCCGGTGCTCCGTGCCTTAGCCGAACCCGCATATCGTGTCCTCTTTTGCCCTTCTCATTCCAGGATGGGCCCGGATCGTCCTTTTCTTGCCTGGCTTGGGGAGAGGATTGCGTGGCCAGACATTGCCACGGGGACGAGACACGCCATTCGCGGCCACGATGCCATTCTAGCGGCTTCCGTCGCCATTCAGCGCCATGCTGAGTCTATACAGTCACCAGTATCAGTTGTATACAAAGTACTGCTTGTACAAGTATACGTCGTCCACTGAAACACCGGACGCACGCTATTCAGGCGGAGGAGCAGACGGCTGGCGAGTCCCGTGCTCGCACAGCGCCTCGTGCGGCTCCACGGCCAGCCACTGCGTCTGTCTGCTCGGGGTCTTGTGTCCTGGCATCTCGGTGCGCTTCCTTGCTTTGCCGTCCATCCGCCGGCCGTCGCCTGCTCCGACTGCGACGCAGGACGGCCAGGCCATGGGACATCGTGGCCGCCGGCCAGCCACGCTGGAGGGGGCAAAAAATACCGCAGGCCTGCATCCTCCTGCATGCATGGCTGGCTGGCCTGTGGCAAAAGGCAGAGCTGCCTGACGATAGGACGAGGGGAGGGGGCGTGTTGGGGGGGCGGAGGGGGGGCAGACGGGGGGCAGAGGGGGGGGCGTGTCGGCCGAAAGCACACGGCACACGCCGAGAAGAGGGGTAGGGGGATGAGGACGAGAGCAGGAGAAAGACGCGCGAGGGAGCGAGAGGAGCGGGCGGGCGGCGAGCGGCGAGCGGCGAGCGGGCGACGAGAGCTGTCCGACCAGCTGAGCTGAAAGCTGAAAACTGGGCACAGAGGGGCGGCATCTGTGCGCAAGGACAATACGGAGTACGTGGTATTGCTACGGAGCACAGTTCGGATCGGTACGGGAGGATAAGGGGGCTGTTCAGTGTGTAAGTACAAATATAGCAAATAAGCATACAGAGTATACAGAGTCAAGGCCCATCGCGTCATGCCCGCATGGGCTTGGCGTAGTGCGTGCGCTAGCGGTAGCACAGGTGGGCCGGCGGCCGCTCTGCCCGTCGGCCAGGCCATGGGAGCTGAAAGAGGGGAGAGGCCGCCGGAGATTGCGCGGCCGTCGGGCATCGTCATCGGCTCGGGGGTGATGCTGGCTGGCCGAAGCTATGCTGGCTGTGGCTGGCCGTGGCTGGCCGTGGCTGGCCTGGCCGTGGTTGTGGCTGTGCTGTGCCATGCTCCTGTGGCTGTGGCTGTGCTGTGCTGTGCTGTGCCTGGCTGGCCATGCGACGTCACAGCCTCGAGGCCGGCTTGGCCGGCAGCGCGCCGCTCATGACCGCAGCCTCGGCCCCCCTGCCGCCTGGCGACGCCCGGCCGCCCGTCATCACCAGCGCGCCGCCGCCGCCGTTCCCCCACCACGCCACGCCCAGCGCCGCCCGCTCCACGTCCATCTCCCCGCTGCCCAGCACCTCCCAGAAGCGCTGCTGCGCCGTCTGCCGCAGCCCGCCGTCCGCAATCGTCCACACCGCCTCGGCCGCCGTCGTCATCCAGTCCGCCAGCACCGGCAGCGCCAGGAACGGCAGCGCGTCGATCAGCGTCAGCACCAGCGCGCTCTGCTCCGACGCGGCCGGCCCCGCCTCCTCGCCTTCATCTCGCCGCGGCGGCGGCGGCAGCGGCGCCGTCCCCGCCGTCGTCGCCGCCCGGAACCGCACCATCTCCAGCAGCGTCTCCGCCAGGTCCGGGTGCGTCGCGTAGACGGGGAACGGCGGCGACAGGATCTGGATCAGCGTCTTGAACGCCAGCCGGAACTGCCGCGCCGAGATCCGCCCCGGGAACGCCGCCAGCAGCGCCTCCGCGTACAGCGGCCCCAGCGTCGCCGCGATCGCCGCGTTGTGCGCGCACGACAGCACCGCCAGCGTCGCGCTGTGTGCCGCCTCAAACACCTCCACCAGCCGGGGCGACAGCACGTGCGGAGGCGCCGTGTCCGCCGCCGGCGCCGCCACGTAGGGCAGCGCCGGCTGGATGAGGAGGCGGTCGCACGCCGCCGCCGGCAGCACGCCCGCAAAGTGCTCCGCGAGGTTGAGGTAGAACAGGTCCCCCGCCAGTCGTAGAGGCGCGCTGGCGCCGCCGCCAGGCGCCGCCGCCGGCTTCAGCTGGCTGAGAAAGTCCGCCGCCGCGGCCGGGTACCGCGCCAGGATGTCGATGGACGCCAGGTACGCAAAGCGGTGCGCCTGGAAGTGGCCCGCGCTCTGGCGCGTCGCCACAAAGTCGAGCCCGCGCAGCACCCGCAGCGCCGTGCTCGCCAGCTGCGGCGCCACCCCGTCCGCCGCCAGCCGGCCGTCCAGCAGGCTGCGGCCCACCACCGCCTGCAGCACCACCGCCGCCGCGTACAGCATCTTCTTGAGGTGCTGCCACAGCAGCGGCCACGTCGTCTGCGCCGTCTCCGCCGTCAGCGGCAACCCGCCCCCCCCCGGCTCGTTGCCGTCGTTGTCCAGGGATAGGTCCAGGCCCGCCAGCACCGGCGCCGCCGCCCATCGCGCCGCCGCCCCGTCTGCCAGCGCCAGCAGCGCGTCCAGCGCCCGCAGCACCGCCGCCGGCGACGTCGCCACCGCGCGCTCCTGGATCGCAAACGCCGCCATCGCCGCCAGCGGGCCCGCCGCGCTCGCCACCACCGACACCGCCTGCTGCGTCTCGCGCTGCTGCAGCAGCTGGAACGACGCCGACGCCGCCGGCCAGTGCAGCAGCAGCAGCAGCGGAGGCTGAGCCGGGCCAGGGCGTGACGGTGGTGGTGCGGGCACGAGCCGCGCGTCGGCCGCCACCGCGTCCAGGATGCGCCCGCCGTCGAAGCCAAAGGGCCCCGCCAGCACCTCGAGGATGGCCGGCAGCAGCACGTCGCCGTGCAGCTGGGCACGCGCGTGCTCGGCCAGCAGCGGGAACGCATACCCGAGGCTCATCACCACCGCGTAGCGGGCGAGGGTTGCGTCGTCCGCTCCGGCAGCAGCAGCGCCTCGGCGGTCGGCGGCCGCCGCCGCCGCCGCCTCGGCCAGTGCCAGGTTGGCCGCCGCCACCACGCCCTGCTCCAGCGCCGCCCGCCGGCTGCGCGACAGCGCCGCCCGCCCGCCGCTCTCCAGCCCCAGCAGCACCCCCGTCAGCGCCAGCAGGTGCCGCCACCGCGGCGACTGCGCGTCCGCCCCCTGCGCCACCGCGCGCGCCCAGGCCTCGCTCCCGGGCCGCTGGTCCTCCGCCGTGCTCAGCCCCCGCCGGTACGCCGCCCAGCCCGCCAGCCCGTGCCGCGCCGCCGCCGCCTCCTCCACCTCGTGCCGCCGCACGTGCACCGCCGCCGTGTGGAACACGCTCACCACCCGAAAGCACGTCTGGGCTGCGGCCGCCGCCGACGCTGACGACGCCGCCGCCGCCGCTGCCGAATGCAGCGCCGGCTGCCACACCGCCGGTGCAGCCAGGAAATGCGACGTCAGCAGTGTGATGTTGAGCGGGTTCGACAGCGTCGCCAGCAGCGTGGTTGTGCTGCCGAACACGCGGTCGTCCGCCGGCGCCGGCGGCTGCTGTGGCGCGTGGCCCGTGTCGTGGTACTGGGCCAGCGTCGTCTTCAGCAGCCGTTCGGACGCCATCGTGGCCAGAAGAGAAGAGAGGCGAGTTGAAATGCAAGATGTGTGCTGTGGCTTTGTTCGGTCGGTTGGTGGTGCGCAAGATGGACGGAGCACGGAGTCCAGCTCGGCGCGCTTGTGTTGTGAGCTGCCGGGACACGTGCCGGCTTATCGCTTATCGTTCTGCCGAGGTCTGGCAAGCTTGGTTGCCTGCGATCCCAATTCGCCGACGACGTTCCAACTCGGCCTGAACGAGCTGCAGCGACGAAGACGATGAATACACTGGTCTCATAGACTTTTCGATATACCTCTCTTGGAAAAAATGGTCTTGAAGCATTTTCAGTAGCACGACAGGTTTGGGAACACTGTAGGTTCAAGGGCACGGCAGGTTTAGTGTCACGTGACTCTTGCCGACCTGGAGCCCGGCCAGGGGTTGGCCACCGGCATGGTGTAATTGCAACAGGTTGACTGGCAAACTGACTTCATTAGCTGTTACATAGGCTCGGTGATATCCGTACAAGGCGTTGGAATGTGCATGATGCGTTGTGCCTCACCGGGCGTGTAGATTGGCGTCACCTTCGCCACGAAAAGGGCCGCGGTCAAGGCCGTCAGAAAGGCCGAGCAGGAAGACTCTCTCGCCACAAGCTCCAATGAATGCAGTGGCTTTCTTGAAGCTTCAGTGATCAAGCAGAGTTTTGGAACCACACCATGGTTCGAGGTATGACGGGATTGTCTAGACGGAACATGCACGATGCCTATCAAAGGGCAGCATGGTAACAGATGCCGGTGCTGCGAGCCAATCATGAAGTCCCTGTTTCAGTTGGCGTGTGCTCCGTTACAAGAAGAGTGTGCTCGAGGTCACTTACTCGAGACTTGACAGACAGTGGTGGCGAGACTGCATACGCAAGACACCGGCATCCATCGCTGCTGTCATCCCCCAGGCCCTGTCCTATGCCGGCTGCTTGTCACGGCTGTATCCGGCAGACATATCAGAAGACGCCTCGTCTATTGGCCAAGAGTGGCAGCTGCTTCGGTACAGGGCCTGACATACACAGGTCTGCCTTTCATTCTACACCGACCACTTGAGTGTTGGCCCACTGAGTCGCCTGGCGGCGCCCTGTCCGTGACGAAGAAAGACACTGACGACCTTGACAGTCTCGCAGGGACTCTGGCAGGCGTCTTCTGTGTATAAATACCCCTATTCCCTGCGTTGATCTGTCAACCTCGCTCTGTCTTCACACTCTATCTTCTCACTCTGCCTTCATACTCAACAGCCTTGCAGCAACAATCAGCTTGCACCACTGTACACTTCTGCCAACGCAAATCACAAACCAAACCATCAAAGAAGCTTTTTTCATCCACCGCAAAGATGTGCGACGAGCTGGTCAACAAGATGACGTACATGAAGTGTGGCCACTCCACCAAGACGAAAACCGCCTACGACCTTTGTGCCTACGGCAAGTCCAACGGCTATATGTGCTCTAATCTCATGCAAGTCACTCTCAACGCGTCCTTGGCCGAAGGAAAGTGCCCCAAATGCGTGAACAACAAAAAGACCTCTACCCGCAAGTAGCGGTTGACGTGATGGCGGCCTGAGCTGCTGTGGGTGCCCGGATAGCACGGGAAGATTATGGGTGTGCTGGATATCAATGCGGTGCTTTTGCAGCAGGCCTCACAGCCGTGACTGCATTCTCAGTTTGAGTTTATTCTTACAATAATCATCAGAGACTGAGAACAACCCCTATGCTTTGATTAATGTGACTTTTTTGATAAACTGAAGAGCTCACAAAGGAGATTCAAACACGATATCACATTTGATGCATGTAAAAGCCTGTCTCGTGGCCTACGGCTACCGTCTAGAAACGACAGACACCGAAAGCGAAAACAGATGCGGAGCAAGGCAGAGAGATACAAATGCCGTTGTGAGATGGTGGCCGAACTTGCTGAGTTCCTCCACCAGCCAGAGCACCCTCTCACACGCCGCTGGAAGGATGGTGTGCTAGTCGACCAGGCTGCCTCTTCCAGGATCGGTTCCGTATTCTATCACATCATGCATTTAAGCATAGATACACCACCGTAAGCATACAAAGAATATGGGTTGTGGCGAGGAGTCGAGTCGTCCGAGTATACGCAAAAGTCACGTGATAAGACAGCACACAAGCTTCAGCCAATTAGACACGATAAAAATGTGGACACTATTTGCATGTCCCTATCCCGAGCGCGACTCGCCCTTCAGCATCCGCGCATCACGATCACATGGCCGCCACCTAGCCAAGCCATGTCGTCGACCAACGCCGCCCGCGCGGCGGACAAGTATGTGCACCGCCTGAGAGGCATCCGCGCGGGTCTTTGTCTTTCCCGCCCGCTAACGTTTCCAGGTACGCGGCGTTCAGCGTGGCGCCGCCAGGCTACAAGACGCCGCCGTTCCCGGGCCTTTACTGGCCGCCGCAGATACCCAAGGCCGAGGGCAGCCTCTACTACCTGGCCGACATCTGGCGATTCACGGTGCTGTGGACGATGATCCTCTTCGCCATCTTCCACATGAGCGTGGCGCTCATCGCGCTGGCCATCCAGCTGGGGTTCTCCGGCCGCCCCGAGTACTGGCGCTACCTCTGGACCATTCCGGTGGCGTACGCGGTCGTGGCCGGCGTCGAGGCTCTGTTTGCCGGCAGCTTTGTGGGGCTGATGTGCGTTCTGCTGGGCCCTGTGCTGCACCTTTACTCGCGCGGAACGACGGCTCGCTGACCCAAGACAGCATCGGTGCGGCCTACTCGGCCGGTCCCTTTTGGATGTCGACCTGGATCCCGTTCATCTGGGGCTGGGCCAACGTCCTCGTCATTGTCATCTCGTCCTTCTCGATCCAGGGCGGTCTATGATCGATCTACGAGCGTGCAACCAACAAACAACGAAAAACAACGAAACGAACGCATTGCTGCCGCTCCCCGGGGCTACACAGCCGACACAGCCGACACAGCCGACGCGGACCCGTCCGCGTGGATCGCCTTGATGATGCGCGCCGGGTTCCCCGCGACGACGACGCGCGACGGCACGTCCTTGGTCACGACGCTGCCGGCGCCGACGGTCACGCCGTCGCCGATGGTGACGCCCGGCAGCACGACGACGTTGCCGCCGAACCAGCAGTCGGTGCCGATGGTGATGGCCTTGCCGTACTCGGGCCCGCGGGTGCCGTCGCGCAGGGCCGGGTTGAGCGGGTGCGTGCCGCTGTAAAAGGCGCAGTTGGGCCCGATGAGCGTGCGCGCGCCGACGGTGATGGGCAGCGTGTCGATCCACGTGCTGTTGGCGTTGACGTACACGCCCTCGCCCAGGCGCACGTGGATGCCGTAGTCCATGCGCACCGGCATCTCGACCCAGGGGTACGCCTCGAACAGCGCCTCGTCGGCCTCGGCCGTGTCCGCCGCCGGCGGCAGCGGGGGCACCGCGACCGTCGCCCCGTCGTTGCTCGCGTCGATGCCGCCCGTGCCGCCCGTGCCGCCCGTGCCGCCGTCCCCGCCCCCCACGATCGCGAGCCAGCGCTCGACGAGCTGGCGCCGCGTGGCCAGGCGCGACGACTGGTTGAAGACGTGGCAGGCCTCGGCGCAGCGGCGGCGGGCGGCGACCAGGTCGGGCGCAAAGGCGTAGTACAGCTCGCCGCGCGCCAGGCGACTCCGGTTGTCGGCCAGCTCCGCGGCTGTGCGCGGGATACCGGCGGGCAGAGGCGTGGTTGGAGCAGCCATGGCTTATCTGGGGACGGAGGGGGGTTCTGCTCTGTTGGAATATGCTTACGGGTCGACTGGGCTATATGCTTAACTAGGCGGTGTCTCCACAGTTCTGCGCAGACGACCCCACGTGACTGAGATGTCGTGATGCCCCAGTTCAGCAGCGTTCGGGGAGAGACGAACCGATCCGTTCCCACGGCTTTGGCTAAAGCTCTTGGGTTGCATGGCTGGACAAGGTGGCCCTTTATTTCAGGCCAGAGGCCCAGGAGGATCTCGCCAGGACCATGGGCCAAGACAGCCGGGATGGGCAGAGCGTTTTCAGCACTGTCTGGTGCTTGAGCGTAGACGAGGCGAATCGCATGGACCTTCCGAGAGACCTGTGCTTTCCTTTCCGTGCATGATCATGAATCGGCCACTTGTATAGGTTCACCGGCTGGTCTTGCATGCCAGCCAGCGTTGCCTCAGAGGGCTCATGTATTCACTCCCAGGCTCCCAGGCCATAAAGACCTCCCTGGCTTTTCTAGCCGTACCTCCGGCATCTATGAAATCCCAACAGGATCAGACTCGTGTCTCTTAGCAGAGAGAAGTCCGAGAAGTCCGTAAGTATTCGTAAATATCCTCCTCTGGCATATGGCCATGGCCCTCTTATACGAGTACGTAAGATATTATGTAAGGATCCAAAACTAGTTGCAGAGCTTCACTAGGGGCAGCCGAAAAACAGGGGTTCTCGTGTCGCCAGATGCACGTCATTCAGGCACGGCGCGCGTGTTGAAGATGCGAACATGAACGCTGCCTCGGCGATTCCTGCTGTTCTATAGGAGAACGTTCTCCTACCGTTTTTGTATAAGATCGGGCGTTTTTTTTTTTCTTCTCTTTCCTCGGTTGCTCTCTCATCACGACACGTTTCACCATGGATGCCTTGTCTGCGGCCGACGCCGGCACCGACGGCCCACGGCTGCGGCGCCCGAGGTGCGGCCTGTTCCCCCTCCCCCCGTTTTCCCTTGAGCATGCATTGGGCAACCAGCTGACAAGACAGCCCCCTCTCTGCGACATCCTCGCGGTCACCCGCTGCCGCCGCCGCCGCCGCCCCCGTGCTGGACGCGGACCTGTACCCGGGCGAGCGGCGCTCGCTGGCCGGCATCGCGGCGCGGGCGTTTGGTCTGGGCGCGGCGCTGGCGGGGAGCGTGCTGGGGACGGCGTACCTGGCGGGCGTGGTGGGCACGCCGCTGTGGCGGCTGCCGTTTTTTGTGGCGGCGCTGGCGCTGTTCCACTTTCTCGAGTTCTGGACGACGGCGCAGTACAACACGCCCGCGGCCGGCGTGGACGCGTTCCTGCTGACGGCCAACTGGCCGGGCTACGCCATTGCGCACGCGTCCGCCTGCGCCGAGTGCCTGCTGCGGCTGGCCGTGTTCCGCCGCCGCTGGTGGTGGTCGTGGGGCACGCTGGCGGGCTGGACGACGGCCACGGCGGCCGCCTGGCTCCCGGCCGCCTGGCGCGCCGAGGCCGAGAAGCGCGGCCCCGCCCTGCTGGTGGCCGCCGGCCTGCTCATGGTCGCCGTCGGCCAGGCGGTGCGCACGGCCGCCATGGTGCACGCGGGCCGCAGCTTCAACCACACGATCCAGCAGCAGCGGGCGGCCAGCCACGCGCTGGTCACGACGGGCATCTACGGCTGGCTGCGGCACCCCAGCTACTTTGGCTTCTTCTGGTGGGCGCTGGGCACGCAGGTGGTGCTGGGCAACACCCTGTGCCTGGCCGGCTACGCGGCGGTGCTGTGGCGCTTCTTCGCGCTGCGCATCCGCCACGAGGAGCAGCTGCTCGTGCGCTTCTTCGGCGACGACTACATCGCGTACCGCCAGCGCGTGGGCACCAAGATCCCGTTTGTCTCGGATACGGGCGAGGCTTCGGAACCGGCAGTGGTAGTAGAATCGTGAAATTGGCGAGCGTATCTCGTGCCGTCCTGTCCCGAGATGTCTAGATAGTCCTCCATCCCAGCCCTCATTATACTTATAGATAACACGCAATACCCAACTTGGAAAAGCACACCGGCTCCGGAAAACATAAACAAAAGGAAGAAGCTCATGCTCAAGGCAAAAAGGAGGTCCGTCAAAACCACACAAAACCACCTCATGCCACCCGCTTGCTGACGCTGCCGTATTTGGCCTGCCACGCGTAAAAGTACATGAGGGCGGCAAAGGGCTGGCCAAAGACGGTGAAGGAGACCCAAAAGGTGCAGTTTCCGAGCAGACGGCCGGTAGCGGAGGCGCGCTTCTCGAGCGGCGCGGTGGCGGCGATGAGCGGCAGCTGCAGGAACATGCCGAGGAAGGCGACGCCAATGACGTTGTGGGTGGGGATGCCGACGGCCAGCTCGTGCAGCAGGGCGGACACGAAGAAGACAATGAGCGAGGCGGCGGTGGGGCTCCAGCCGCGGCCGAGCAGCGGCGAGTAGACGTGGCGGCGGAAGAAGTGGTAGACGGGCTTGTTCCAGGTGCGCCAGTAGGAGCCGAGGCTGTTGCTGTTCCACCAGTCCTCGTAGAAGCCGCGGTCGCCGAAGCGGGTGATCTCGGCAAGGGCGTTGAGGAAGGACTGGAAGACGGCGAAGAAGCCGGCCAGCCAAATGACGAGCGAGATGGTGGACAGCTTGAGCAGGCGCTCGAGGATGGCAAAGACGTCGAGCGAGGCGATCTTGTCGAGCGAGTTCTGCAGGACCGGTGCGGCATACTGGGCGCTGCAGAACCAGATGAAGACGCTGAGGCCAAAGACCTCGGCCAGGCGCTTGGCGACAAACATCCAGCGGATGGGGCCCGGCGAGCGCGGGTAGGCCGGCTGGTAGACGAGGGTCGGCGCCCACCAAAAGTAGATGAGGTTGCCCATGGTGACGTTGTCCGGGTAGGGACACAGGGCGTAGAGAGCGGGCAGGGCTTCGCGCTCGCCGCGCGAGGGGTGCAGGTAGGCGTGGCGCAGGTCACGGTTGGTGAAGGCGTAGGAGGCGGTCTTGAGCCAGACGACAATGGCGTGGACCTCGGCGAGGGTGCCGATGAGGGGGTGGTAGATGTGGAAGTAGACGACGTACGAGGCAATGGCGAGGGCGAGGGTGATGTTGACGCTGTGCAGCCAGGCGACGACGTGCCAGGTCGCGGCGAAGCGGCGGGCCTCGTCCTCAGTCGGGCTGGACGTGCCCGTCTTCTCGACAGCACCGGCAGCGCCGTTGGCGGCGCCGCTCTGGGGGGGATGATTTGCGGTGGTGCGGCGGCGCCAGACCTGCGCCTGGTGCGCGGCGCCGAGCTCGATGAGGAAGGCGACAAAGAGGTGGAGGGGGATGGAGAGGAAGAGCACGAGGCCGAGGAGGACGTCGTGCTGGCTGAAGTCGTGGCAGCTGAAGCAGATGAGGACGCCATACTGGGAGGGTGTTAGGAGGATACGAAGACCAAGGAAAAGACGAAGAGCCGTCTTACCTTTTGAATGTTCTCGATCATCAGACGCAAGTTGCCGGCCACTGGGGGAGGCTTTGTTAGCTTCATGCAGGTGGAGACGACGACGGCAGCGGTGGAGACGCTGTATGCTTATGCTTACAGAGAACAATGACCATGAGGTTGCGGAAGCCGAGGAAGCTCGGCGAGGCGGCGCTGTCGTGGCTCAAGCACGAGGGCTGGGCCACGGCGTGGATGGCGGCGACATGGCGATATTTGCGCTGGAAGGCCTTGCGCAGCTGGCGGATGGTGGCGTCATCGTGCGGCGGCGGAGAGGGCGGGGACGGTGCTGGCCGGTCCGCGATGTCGGCCGGCTCGTCGGCCGGGGCGTTGTGGGCGCGGCGGTGGGCGAGGCCGGCGACCGAGGCCTGAGCCGTGGCCGTGGCCGTGGCCGTGGTCGTGGCCGTATGCGAGGTTGTATTTGAGGCTGCATGTGAGGCTGTCGAAGGAAGAGCAGAGGACGCCGTCAGACGGGCGGCGGCGGCGCCATTGGCGCTGCGGTCGGGTGGAGGCGCTCGACTGAGAGGGGGGGCGTTGGCCGAGTCCATGGTGATGCACCCATTGCCAATGGCAAGATGTGCGAGACCGATGGGGCTCATGGGGAGGTCGAAGAAGAAAAGAAAAAAAAAGAAGGGAAAAGGAGAGAGAGTTCGAAACAAGGGCGCCCCAAGAGGTAGACTAATATGGGTCGCACCTGCCAACGGGCGACAGAACTGAAAAAAGGAGCCAAGCAAGTTCTGGGCCGAGGCTTGCCAATGGCTCGGTCGCTTATTGTCGCAAGGAAGTGGCAACTGCAGGCGACCAACCGAGCAGGAGCGAACGCGATGCAGCACGATGCGCGAGGAAGGGTGCAGCAGCGCAGCAGTGCAGCAGTGCAGCAGGGTGCAGATGCAGGGACCAAATTGGGAGGAGCGATCAACGGACAAGACGACGGAGAACGACGGCAGGTGCGGGCGGCGTTGCGCGCCTATTATAGAGGCGGACGCTGGTTATATATCCAAGAATACGAGACACGACAGATGGGCAGACAAAAATTGACAACACCGACCGGAAATGCAACGCAAGCAGCCCTGCAGCCAACAGACGCTGGCTGGTACGAGGAGTTTGAATCAGTCACATATCTCGGCCGATGAGACATCCATCGGCCATCGACGGACGAGGAACGCAGCCGTCCCTCCAGGGGGGGCAATCCTGCCGTCCTGCCGTCTTGGCTGGCCACCAGCCCGGCCTTCCAAGGGACCTTTGCCTCCGCGGCAGCACGACTATCGGCTTGCATGCAGGCCGTCGATCCTACGGGGCGTATCTGGCTCTGCTATCTCTGCCGTATCTGCTTCGAGCCGGCGGCCGTCTTCGGTCCTCGTCGGCGCCCGCCAGTCTGCACGACCACGACAGGCGCCAGCAGAATGCAAGACATAACAGGCTCGCCAAGCCGCAGACGAGCTGCAGCCAACAGGCCAGAGACGCCATCGGCATGCACGGCGATGGTCGGCAGGCGAGACATCACGCTTCCAGAAGAGGAGTGAGACATGGGGCAGCGAGACATTGAATCTCTGGCGACATTGCTCTGAGGATATTGCATTCCGTTGTCGCTGCTCCCTCCCTCCTCTCCTCCTCTCCCCCTCTCTCATCTCCCTGTGGCCTGTTTCATTCCTCCTCCCTCTTCTCCTCTCCTCCTCTTCTCCTCTCCTCCTCTTCTCCTCCTCTTCCCCTCCTCCCTCGGTTGCACATCTCGCCACCCGTCTTGATGACGTCGCAGCGGCTGCAAGGCGCCCTGTTCGGAAAAAAGGAGAATAGCGCGAGAGAGACAGCGAGCCAGTGGCGGCAGCATGCCGGACAGCGGGCAAACACGGCCTGAGGACGGATGCTTTCGTATGATCCTCGTGGGCGCAACGGATGGTCACGTGAAGCCTGCAGGAGGACGAAAACGGACACAGCTCCATTCCGTGGTGCAGCTGGAAGCGGGCCAATCACAGGCGACAACCGAGCTGCCGTGGACCCACTCGACTGCAGTTCATGATTCTCTGCCCGTTCTCTGGGCATTGGCGGCGCGACCGACGGAGTGCGACGCGAAGCTTCTCGAGCCGTCGACCCGCGACGAACACGGCACATCCTCCGAGTGCAGCGGCCGTCCCGACACACCCACGCGACGAGCGGCACCTGAACACGAGCCCCGGCTTGGCTGATCTCCTGACCCCGACCCGAGCCAAACAGCCCTCGGCACGCGAAGCGCCTCGACGAGTCTCGCCTAGGTTCCCGTTGCCAGCGGGCGTACGCAGCCATGGCGTACGAGCCGCGCGGGGGCTATGGTGGAGGGCATGGCGGCGGCGGCGGCGACGGCGGCGGCGGTGGTGGCCCTGGCGGCCCTGGTGGCGGCCCGGGTGGCCCTGGCTTCGGCCAGGACGGCAACTTTATGCGGGCGAGAGGACGGCGTATGTGGCCTCCTCGACGGCCGGCGAGCATTCTTTGGCTAACCGTGTGCCCAAGGACCCGTCACCGACTACGGCGCCACGCTGGTGCACTGGATGCGCCACCGGCGGCCCAAGTACCGCGATGCCTACATGGGCGAGGCCGAGCGGCCGAGCGCCAGCTACATTGTGGACGTACGCGCGCACCCGTCGGCGCAGACCGACGGCCCTCGGACCGCCCCCCTCTTCTGTTTCCTCTGCTGACGCGGTGCAGATGCTGCCGCCGGTCGCGCGCGTCACGCAGGCGGCCGACTCCGTGCCGACGCGCCACCTGCACTCGTCGCTCAACAAGATCAAGCACCCCGTCAACGTGGTGCGCTGGACGCCCGAGGGCCGGCGGCTGCTGACGGCGTCGAGCAGCGGCGAGTTCACGCTGTGGAACGGCACGGGCTTCAACTTTGAGACCATCATGCAGGCGCACGACGCGGCGATCCGCGCGCTGGCCTACTCGCACAGCGACGACTGGCTCATCTCGGCCGACCACGACGGCACCATCAAGTACTGGCAGCCCAACTTCAACAACGTCGAGAGCCTGGCGGCGCACACGGACCCCATCCGCGACCTGGCCTTTGCGCCGACGGACGTCAAGTTCGTGACGGCGTCGGACGACTCGACGCTCAAGATCTACGACTTTGCCGCCGCGCGCGCCGAGGCCACGCTGACCGGCCACGGCTGGGACGCCAAGACGTGCGACTGGCACCCGACCAAGGGCCTGGTCGTGTCCGGCTCCAAGGACCACCTGGTCAAGCTGTGGGACCCGCGCTCCGGCCGCTGCCTGACCACGCTGCACGGCCACAAGAACACCATCACCAAGACCGCCTTTGAGCGCGTGCGCGGCAACTGCCTGGCCACGGCCGCGCGCGACCAGACGGCCCGCGTCTTCGACCTGCGCACCATGCGCGACATCTGCCTGCTGCGGGGCCACGACAAGGACGTGGCCACCCTGGCCTGGCACCCCATCCACAGCAACCTGCTCAGCACTGGCGGCGGCGACGGCGCCCTGTTCCACTACCTGCTGGACGAGCCCAACACGCCGCCGAGCCAGGCCGTGTCCATGGCCCCCTACGACAGCCCGGACCCGTCCACGGCTCCCGCCCAGAGCATCTACCCGGCGCACCGCGTGCCCTTTGCCCACGACTTTGCCATCTGGTCGCTCGACTGGCACCCGCTGGGCCACATTCTCGTGTCCGGGTCCAACGACCGCATCACGCGCTTCTGGACGCGCGCGCGGCCAGGCGAGGACGTGTCCCGCGACCGCTACCACATTGGCGAGGCCGCCGCCGAGGCACAGGGCACCTGGGACCGCCGCGGCAACCGCCGCCAGCGCCAGGAGGAGGAGGAGCAGGAGCTCGAGGACGAGATGGAGGGGCTCGTCGACCAGAAGATGCCGCTCCGCCAGCACCAGCAGATGCAGCAGCAGCAGCAGCAGCAGCTGGCGGCGGCGGCCGCCGCCGCCTTTGCCGCCGGCGGCTTCAACGGCACGCTGCCGCCGCCTCCGCCGCTGCTGCCTGGCTTGTCCATGCCGGGCCTGGGCAGCGGGGGGCTGCCCGTGCCGCCGCCGCCGCCGCCGCCGCCCGGCGCGCTCGCCGCCAGCGGGGTCCTGCCCCCTCTGCCGTTTGCGCTGCCGGGGGTCGACCCGAAAAACCCGCCCGACCCAGCCACGATGCTGGAGATTATGAAAAAGGCCGGCATCCAGCTGCCGCCGCCGCCGCCCGGCTCGAACCTGGGCGCAGCACTGCCGCCGCCGCCGCCGCCACCACCACCGCCCGGCTTCCAAGGCATCCTCCCGGGGCTGGGTCTCGACCGGTCGTCGCAGCCGCCGCCGCCGCCGCCGCCGGCATCGTCGTCGTCGTCTTCGGCCGAACAGAGACGAAGGGCCCCGCTGCCGAGCCAAGCGGCCAGTCTGCGGGAGGAGCAGAAGCGGGGGCAGTACACACAGCGGCGGTAGTCGTTGGTTCTTTGGGATTCTTTGTTTCTGGGGGGGGGCTCGTTTGTACGAGATGGTCATTTGGCATTGTGTTCAGGGAAAAAGGGATAGAGCGTTGGGTGTCACGGCACATAGCAAAAGCTGTCTTTTTATGCGATCCTATGCTACCGCGGGCCGCCCTTGGCAAAGGCCTTTTGGCGCTCGGCGTACTCCTTGACGACGATGGAGCACGAGGTCTCGGCGCACAGGCGGCGGCGGCGCTGGGGCGGCAGCTTGGAGGCGAACTCGAGGCCGGACGCGCGCTCGACGACCTCGAGGGGGACCTCGAAGCTGGCGAGCGGCGTGTCGTTGGGGATGGGGGCGTTGGGCAGGACGAAGGCGCCGAGGGCGACGGGGTCGGAGCCGCCGCCGGCGCCGGCGCCGGTGCCGGGCCGGTCGGAGGCCTCGGCGAAGATGACCTTGTAGAAGTGGGTGGGCACGGCGACGGCGGGGGGGCTGCCGATGACCTCGTAGCGGACGTACCACTTGTTGTCGGCCGGGTCGCGCTTGGGCAGGTAGAGGGGCCCGGTGACGACGCGGACGCTGGGGTAGCGGGCGGTGAGGCGGCGGACAAAGTCCTCAAAGTGCGCCCAGTAGTCGCGGTTGAAGCCGTCGCCGACCTGGGGGCACATGTTGGAGAGGAAAAAGGTCTCGTCCATGGCGGCCTGGCTCCACTTGCAGTCGGCCGCGGGGACCTGGTGGCCGCGGTCGTAGCCCGAGCGGAAGTAGTCCTTGAGCCGCGCCCGGAACGGCTCCGGCACCGCCGGGTCCTCGGCGAAGCTGCTGTGCTGCCGGTCGCCGCCGCGCAGCGCCAGCGACGCCGCCGTGATGTGCTCCGCCACCCAGTGCGGGTTCCGCGTCCGCCGGTCGTACGACGACACCAGCGCGCTGCGCCGCGCCAGGTCCGCCACCGGGCCCGGGAAGCCGTACTGGAACAGCCCGGCGGGGTCCACGGGCGCCGCGCCGGCCGCAGGGGCGGGGGGGGCGTAGGCCGGAACCGGGGGCGGCGCCGCAGACACGCGCGACGGAGGGGCTGCCACTGTTGACGTCGTCTTGGTCGGTGTCGTCGTCGTCGGAGGAGGAGGAGGAGGGAGACCGGCCGACTGGCCGCCGCGCAGCGAGTACATGGCGGCGGTGACGGCCGCGCCCGTGCCGGCGCTGACGGCCGCAATGACGGCAATCGTGGTCTTGGACATAGTGGCGCCGGGCGGGGGGGGGAGGTGAAGGAGGGGAAAGGGGGGCAGGCAAACAAGTCGTCGGCCGTGGCAGCCTCTACGAGCGCTTTCGAACCCTCTCTCTTTCATTGGGTGCTGCCCCTGTGCCTGGACAGCAAAAAAGTTTTGGCGGTGAACAGCGGCAGAACGGCGAGAACCCGGCTGGGCTGTATGGGCAGTTGGTTGGCTGGTCCTTGCCACCGGCGACGCTTCACCGATGGCCGATATATAAGCACCAAGCTCCGCCCTCGCTGACGTCTTTAGTGTCCGCCGTCACCGCACCACCACACGCCGCTGCAGCACATCCGACACCCGACACCCGACACCAGACACACGACACTCGTCTGCCCGCATACAATCCACCACCTCTCCGCCATCTGCTTGCAATGCCCGCGACGTCCTGACCGTCTCGCATGCACCCCGAGAGCGGCACCATGGCGGCGGCCGCCGGCGGCGGCGACAACGCCAACGACACGCGCGGCTGGATCCTGTGCTTGATCAGCGCCACGGGTAGGTGTCTGCTGGTGGACCTCTCTGGCTGGATGTGTGCCTGTCTGACGAGCAGCCTGTGTCTTTGGCGCCTGCATCGTCTGCGTCGATGTCGTGGTCCGCCACCTGCCGGGCATGAAGAGCTTCCGCATCCAGGACAGCAGCACGTTCCTGTCGGCGTCGCTGAGCCTCAGCTTTGGCGTCATGGTAGGCGTCTCTTGGGGGGAGGGAGGGAACGGGGGGGAAGGGAAGGGAGGCAAGGGAGGGAATGGCGGCTGACCCGCAGATCTTCTCCGCCCTCTTCAGCATGCTGCCGTCGGCCAAGCGGTACCTCGCCAAGGACGGCCACAGCGACCAGGTCGCCGGCCTGCTCATGGTGGCCGGCCTGGCCGTCGGCTTCGTCGGCATGCAGATCGTGTCGCGCATCATCCACCGCTTCATGCCCTCCCACGTCGTCGACTGCAACCACTCCCACGACGGCCACGCTGCCGCCCATCACGGACACCACGGACAGCACGAGCACCACGGACACCACGGACGCGCACACCACCTCCACCCCCACCCCCATGTTTTTGGCCGGCCGGCGTACGTGCGGCAGCCGGCTGCGGCGACCGAGTCCACGCCACTCCTGGCAGCGGCCGCGGCGGACGGCGGCTTACAGAGGCAGCTGTCCACCCAGAGCGACGGCGCCCCGAGAGCAGCGGCAGCGGCAGCGGCAGCGGCGCCTCGGCCCCCGCGGTCGCTGGCGAGCCTGCGCCGCCCGTCCATGGTCGAAGTCCGCAACCGCGTCCTGTCGTTTGTCAAGGACGTCAAAGCCAACTGCGACGAGTTCGGCCCCTGCTACGGCTACACCGACCTCTGCGGCCAGGAGTGCAAGCGAAACCCGCTCATCGGGGGGCCCGGTGCCGGCGCGGCCGCGGGTGCGGGTGCGGGTGCGGGTGCGGGCGCCGTGCTGCGCCCTCCGGACTGGGAGAGCATGGCGACGGTTCCCGTGGTGCCGGAAGAGGGAAGAAGCGACAGCAGCAGCAGCGGCAGCGAAGCCGACGAAAGGAGACAAGGCCGGCAGGGCAGCCGGTCGGTGTCTCCCGGAGGCTCCCACGGCGACCACCCCCATCACCGCCACCACCCACAAGACCACGAGGAGATGCGTCACGGCGACCCGCAGACGGCGAGCTGCCCGCCGTCTGCCGCCGAGAGCGCGGCAGGCGGCTCGTCGTCGTCGACGATCGTGTCGAGCCAGCAGGCCGGGGTCGGCACCAGCAGGCGACACGGCCGTGCTGAGGAGAGCGACGGCGACGACGGCGACGACGGCGACGACAGGGCGGGCGATCTGGAGGCCGGCACGCGCGGCGGCGGCCGCGCCTCGCAGCAGCACCACCACCATGTGCCGGCCAACGCGTTCCTGTCGATTGGCGTGCAGACGGTGGTGGCCATTGGGCTGCACAAGTTCCCCGAGGGCTTCATCGCGTTCGCGACGAACCACGCCAGCCCGGCGCTCGGCTTCAGCGTGTTCCTGGCCCTCTTTGTGCACAACATCGCCGAGGGCTTCGCGCTCGCCCTGCCGCTCTACATGGCCCTCGGCAGCCGCCTGCGCGCCATCCTCTGGGCCGCCGCCCTCGGCGGGCTCAGCCAGCCGCTGGGCGCCGGTGCCGCCGCGCTCTGGCTGGCCTACATTGGCGGCGGCGGCGGCGGCGGCGGCGGCGGCGCCTCTGCCGGCACCGGCACCGCCTACGGCCTGCTCTTCGCGGCCACGGCCGGCATCATGGTGGCCGTGGCGCTGCAGCTCTTCGTCGAGAGCCTGGCCCTGCAGCACAACCGCCAGCTGTGCGTCGGCTTCGCCTTTGTCGGCATGCTGCTGCTGGCCCTGAGCAGCGCGCTCGGGCCGCATTAGGGGGGGGGGAAGATTTCAAGAGGTTGACCACAATGCATCGGACGGCGTTTGTCGGTTCGCGGGCGCTTTCAGGTTGCCTGCCGGGTTTGGATTCTTGGTATTCCAAAATCTATGCTTTACTGTCTTTTCTCATCCAATGCGCTCTTTTGGGTATACAGCCGAAAACAAATGGCCCGCCATCAAACAAACAGATTCGGGTCGAGGCAGCCCGCCTCGCCCTCGTCCTCGTCCTCTTCGTCGGTGTCGGGCTCCTCCAAGGCCTTGAACCGCTCATACTCGTCAAAGTACCACTGCGGGTCGCTGTCGTTGGCGTCCTCGTCGTACTCGTCGTCCTCATCGTGGTCGTGGTCGTGGTCGTCGTTGTCCTTGTGGGCAGCACGGGCCTGCCGTGCGTCTGCGTCTGCGTCCGCGCCCGTGTCTGCGTCCATGTCAATGTAGGCGCCAAAGAGGGCGTCGTCTGCCGCGGCGGCAGCGGCGGCCGGGTCGTTGCTGTTGCTGCCGACGCCGTAGTCGAGGCCTGTGCCTGTGCCGGCGCCAGCGTCGGCGCCCAGCCAAGACAGGCCGCCGTGCAGCACAGCGCCGCCCTCCTCCTGGCCATCGGCCGGGGCCTCGACTGCCGCCGCCGCCACCGGCGCGAGAACGTGGTCCCGCACCCGGTGGGCGTCGAGGTCGTGGTGCCGCACAAAGCGCGCCGTGCAGCCGGCGTGCGTGCAGGCCAGCGTGCGGTTCGTGCCCAGGATGGCGTCGATGAGCATGTCGGCCGACGGCGTCTCCGCGGCGGCGAACAGGGCCAGATCGGGCGCGGGCACAGGCGTGGCCGCCGGGACCAGCACGGCGGGCGGCGGCCGCGGGCGCCGCAGGTGCACGTAGCGAATGTGGTCCTCGAGCTTCATCTTGGACACAAAGCTGCGCCCGCAGCCCTCGGCGCGCGCGTCCCACGCTGCGCGCTCGGGGTCGTGGCTGTGGTCGACTTCGCCAGCTTCGCCAGCTTCGCCAGCTTCGCCGGCGGAGGACGGCCCGCAGACAAAGCGCCGGCCCTCGTGGGCGGCGCGGACGTGCACGTTGAGGTTGGCCTGGCGCGTAAACGTCTTGCGGCACCCGGCGTGCGGACACGCAATCGTCTTGCGCTCGGCCACCGTCTTGCCCGAGTGGTGCATGTCGACGTGCCGGTGCAGCTCGGCCGGCCCCGCGCACGGCGCGTCGCAGAAGGGGCAGGTCGCGTGCTCATGGCGCATGTGGTGCGCCAGCAGCGCGCGCGTCGCGAAGCCCGTCGGCGCCGCCGCTGCCGCTGCCGCCTCCGAGCACACGTCGCACCAGAACTTGGGCGCGCTGTGCTCGCGCTCCACGTGGCGCCGGAGGGCGCCCGCCGTGTCAAAGACGGCCGCGCAGGGCACGCCGCCGCCACCGCCGCTGCTGCTGCTGCAGGCAAAGGCCGGCTGGTGGAGGTGGTCCACGCGGATGTGGCGCTGCAGCGTCTGGTGCTTGCGGAACGTGCGCGTGCAGGCGGCGTCGTAGCCGCGGCAGCGGAAGCGGTCCTGGCCCTCGTGCACGGCGGCGTGGCGGCGCAGGCGCGTGGCGGTCAGAAAGGCCTTGCCGCAGCCGGCCACGTCGCAGGCGTAGCGCCGCTCCTGCGTGTGCGAGCCCTTGACGTGCTGCCGCAGGTGCTTCTCCTCGAGGTACGTCTTGCCGCACGACGCGCACTGGAACGGCCGGTCGTTGGTGTGCGACCGCAGGTGCGCCGTCAGCCGCGCCGGCCGGTTGAACGTCTTGGTGCACCCCGGCCACGTGCACCGGATGGTCTTGAGGTCCGACGGGAACCGGCGCGAGGCCGTCGTCGCCATCGTCATCGTCATCGTCGTCGTCGTCGTCGTCAGCGGCGTCGGCGGCGTCGTCAGGCCGGCCTCCGACACCGCCGTGCGGTCTCCGTCGTCGTCGCCCGTCGATGTTTCTGGATCATCCGGCCCTGCACTCATCTGGCCAGCGGTGAGAGCTGCCAAGCACTCTGTCAGTCCTCGGTCCTCCGCCTCGTGCGTTGTCGTCGCCGCCTTTCCTCAAAAGTCTTCCTCACCTTTCCATTGGAATGTGTCTGCGGCGGGCTGCGGCGGCTGCAGCCGCTCCGCCAGCAATTCGTCTGTTGCTTTTCGCTTCATCGTGCACCCTGTGAGAGCAGCGCCTTTGTGGGCAGCATCGCCTCGTGTGCTTGTCGTGCAGTGCAGTGTCGTGAAGAGACAAAGGTTGCACAAAAAAATTCCCATACAAAATAGTTGGGTGGGCGGCGACTTCTTATCGATAAGAACACCCGGCCATTTTTGCGCTGGGCGCACGACGCGCACCGACCAATCAGAGGCTGCCGCGCCTCCAAACTTTTTTGCAGCCTTCTACCTCGCCGAACTTTTTCTGATCGCATCCGGACACGAGGGCAAACAAAGAATCCGCAACCTGACAACGTCGAGCCTTTTTGCTTCCTCGCCATCGCGCCACCTCTCGGCTCGGCCGCACGCTCTTTTCTCTCTGTTTTTTGCCTGCTTTCCCATCCCCGCTGTGTGACCCCGCCCGCCGCAACACGATGTCTGACTACGGCGACGACGACGCGGGCAACGGACCGTACGTTTGTTGGCAGCGCAAGGGCAGGCCGATGGGTGGAACGGCGAGCACATGGATGCTGACGCGCGCACAGGGACGAGCCGTTGTACGACGAGGACGAGATCCAGGAGTACTACGACCCGGAGGTGCCCGAGGGCGAGGAGAACGAGAATGGCGAGGGCGGCTACCAGAACGGCGTCAACGGCCACGGCGACGACGACATGGACATTATCGTGTCGGGCGACCCGTCGGCCGCGGCCAACCAGAAGGGCGGCAGCGGCAACAACGCGGCGGCCGGCGGCGGCCGCACGAACAACGTCAAGTCGCTCAAGGACAAGAAGATCCCCAACGACCAGCGGACGACGACGCCCTTTATGACCAAGTACGAGCGGGCGCGCATCCTGGGCACGCGGGCGCTCCAGATCAGGTGAGTGGCTCTGCTTCCTTGCGTCGTGGTTGGACGACTCCCGCTGACCCCCCAGCATGAACGCGCCCGTGCTCGTCGACCTCGAGGGCGAGACGGACCCGCTGCAGATCGCCATGAAGGAGCTGCGCGAGAAGAAGGTGCCGCTGATTGTGCGGCGGTACCTGCCGGACGGCTTCTACGAGGACTGGACGTGCGAGGAGCTGCTGCAGTAGCAGCCGGGGCGGAGGACGGGGAGTCTGCATTCAGCGATGGCGTTCTTGTGTTGTTTGCTTTATGGGATCGTTCGAAAGACAGAAAACAATCAAAACAGTCAAAATTGGAACGGCGCGCGGGCGATGCTTGGGCTTTTTGCTTTTGTGCTCCATGTATAAGAGATGGATCTATCGTACACGGCGTCAAGACCGCCGGCCAAAGACAACCGCTCCTAAAAAGCAAGGGACCAAGCCGCCGGTCGTCTTCCTGTCTGTCCGCCTCCTCCGGGCCAGCCCAGCCTAGTCCTCCGGGTCCGTGTCGGTGTTGGTGTCGCTCGTGTCGTCCTCCTCCTCCTCCGTGCTGCTCTCGTCCGAGTCGTCGGCCGCCGCCCGTTTCCGCTGGACCGGCCCGCCCTTGGCGGCGTTCATGATGCCCGCCAGCGAGTCTAGAGAGGTCAGCACACGGGACGCACAGACGGACAGCGGCGATAAGACAAAACTCACCCTCCTCCGGATCGCTGATCTCGTCCTCGGCGGCCATCTCGGCCGCTCGGCTGGCGTCCTCGACGACGAGCGTCACCTCCTTCTTGGTGTCGAAGCCGACGTAGCTGTCGCACACCACGTGCATCACAAACGTGTACTGGCCCGCCTGCGGCGGTGCCATGAACTGCGCCTTGAGCGTCTGCATGTGGAACGTGGGCGTCCTCCGCACCTCGCCCGTCTTGTCGTCCTTGGTCTCGGTGAACAGCGGCCGGTCAAAGAGCGTAAACGTAAAGGGCGGCACCACGATCTTGCCCTGCTTCGAGTCCGTCAGGAACACGTGCCAGCGCGGCGAGTGGTCACGCCCAAAGTACGGCGCGTACGCCAGCGGCGGCCGCACCGGCGCGCCGCCCTCGCGGCCCGCGCCGCCGTCCGACATGATGGGGCTGCCGTCGTGGCTGTGGCCGACCGCGTGCTTCGGTTTCCGCCCCAGCAGCACGTCCAGGTCGTCCTCGGCCGGGTCCGCGTCCAGCAGCTCCTCCTTGTCCACGGGCGGCGCCGCCTTGGCATACCCGGGCGGGATGAGGCGGCCCTTGATCACCAGCGTCACCAGCGACGACGGGATGATGAACTTCTCGCCCGTCACCTTGAAGAACGCGCGCTGCACCCGCAGGAACGGCAGCTGCTTCGCCACCGCCTCCGCCTCGGCGAACTGCGCCGCGCTCAGCCGCCCCGCGCCCACCGCCAGCGCCCGCCGCGCGCCCTCGCCCTTGTCCATCAGCGCCTGCACCGTCATCGTCGCCGGCAGGTCGCCCTGGATGGCCTTGGCGATCGCAGGCGTCACGTGCGGCAGCTGCAGCAGCGGCGACGCGTTCGGCGGCAGCGCCTGGCTGATGAGCTGCGCCGCCTTCATCGAGGCCAGCACGGGCACCGTGTTTCCGTAGGCGAGCGCGATCGCCGTGAACGACCGCGTCAGCGCATGCGCCACCGGCGCCACCTCGAACTTGGACCGCTCCAGCGCCGCATCGCCCAGGTCCACGCGGCCGAGGTACGCCCACAGCAGCGCCAGCACCTTGCGGCGCACGCCGTTGTCGAGGCTGTCGAGCTTCTCCCGGTCCGCCGCCGACATGCCCGCCACCGTGGTCTCGGCCACCGCCGGGGGGACGGCGGCGCTGGTGGTCTTTTTGGCGGCGTCGCCGTTCTTGCCACCGCTGCTGCTGCCGTCGCTGTCGCTGTCGCCGTCGCCGTCGCCGTCGCTGCCGCTGTCGCTGTCGCCGTCGCTGTCTCTGCCTGCAGCGGTCGTCTCGGCCACAGCCGCCGGCGGCAGCGCGGTGATGCGGGCTTCGATGGTGGCGAGGCCGGCGTCGGCCTTGTCGCCCGGGAGGAGGGCGTCAAACTCCTTGCCGGTGGACAGGGCGGCCACGATGGCGGCCTCGTCGAGGTCGTCGGCGTACTCGTGGAAGAGGCGGTTGGCGCTCTCCATGAGCACGCCCTCCTTGGAGCGGCTCTGGGTGCCGTACCACCAGGAGCCGACGAGGTACGGCAGCAGGACGCCAAAGAGCAAAAAGTAGAGCAGCACAATGTACTTGCCGTTGCCGTCCGAGATGATAAACTTGGGCAGGGCGATGGCAATGCTCATGGTCTGCTTGCCGTCCGGGTGGCCGTACTGCAGGTAGTTGTTGCGGATCTCCTCGTCGGTGAGCGCCTGGTACGCCTTGGAGATCTCCACGTAGCGGCGGTTGAGCGTCTCCATCGTCTCGTTCTTGGCCAGGTCCGGCTTCACCTTGTCGGGGTGGAACTTGCGCGACAGCTGCTTGTACGCCGACTTGATGGCCTTCTCCGACGACGTCTCGGCAATGCCCAGGATGTCGTACGGGTTCCACAGCCGCGGCTGCGCCGCCGGCGCGTCCGCGCCCCAGATCAGGTACAGCATGTAGCCCATGGCCGCCCAGCCGGCCACCACGGCCGCCAGCAGGCCCCGCCGCCGCTGCTGCCGGCGGTACTTGGCGCGCTCGGCGTCCACCAGGTCGGCATGCGGCACCCGGTAGCCTGTGCGGATCCGCGGGAACACGGCCGCCGGGTCGCCCGCGCCGCTGACCAGCACGTAGGTCAAGGGCAGCGTGATGATGGTCGACAGCGTGAAGACGAAGAACGGCCACAGCTGGCCGGTCTCGTCGTAGTCGTACTCGGAGCTCATGGCTGCGGGAGGCTGCCGGCACGCGGTGGGAGCGGGTCGAGAGCCGGCGAGAGCGGCGGGAGCGGTCGAGAAGCGGCGCGCGCGGACGGCGTCCTCGTCGTCGGCAGACGGGACGGAGGCACGTCGGGGTGGCTGTCAAAAAGCGGCAAGGGCGTCGACCGAGACCAGAGAGGAAAAGAAGCAAGCCTGCAAGAGACGAAAACCAAGAGAAGAGAAAACGGTTCAGCTATCGAAGCTCTGGGCGCCCGGCCAGCAAACGAAACGCAGAGAGAGCGAGAGAGAGAGAGAGAAAGAGCGTGTGCTTGTGCGGCACAGTTCACGGCCCGTGCATCACGAACAAGAGACGCGTGTGCGGGTGGCTGCGGCGGCGACGGGGGCGTGGTCGAGGACAGGGCCGGAGAGAGGTGTGCGGGAAAAGGGATGTGAGGTCGCGGCGCAAAGGGGACACTTCTATTTTTCCTGCAATCGTGGCCTTCCCCACGCGCCACTCGCGGCAGACAGCGCGCACTGTGCCCGTCTGCACAGTTCGGCCAAATTTGGGCCGTGCGCACAACATCGACACTGTCTCACCACGGCTTCGGTATTGGACCAGCTGTGCGATCTTTTTGCATTCTTCTATCCGTGGACGCCGCAGTCTACTTAAACAAAGATGAGGAGCTGACAGTGTGCAAAAAGAGACGAGACCGGTTGAGGTCCGTCCCTCGTGCAGAACAGGAAGAGGGGCAAGCAGAAAGCAAGAGACGCAGACGTCGCCTCCAGCCAACAACAGAAGGAAAGAAAAAGAGGGACAAGATGGACGAAGGAAAAGACAAGAGATCGCGTGCCAAGAGAGGGGGGGGGAGGAAAGCCGAGGGCAGCGGAGACAGCCTCGAGAGAAGACAGCGGTCCCTTGTCCTAAGTCGCGCGCGTGGAGAGCCGCCCGGCGTGCTGCCAGACGAGATACAAGACGCCGAGCCCGCCGAGCAGCACGGCCACGAGGCCCGGGGGCAGGAGGACGAGCGCGGCCAGCACGACAACGCCGGCGCGCTGCACAGCGGCCAGAAGCTCCTCGCGGCGGCCCGGCGGGCCGGCTGCTTTCCGGCCGCAGGAGCCCTTGTCGTCCTCGGCCCCGGCCCCAGCCTCGGCCCCCTCGCCGGTCTCCTCGTCGTCCTCGTCGTCCGCCTCGTCGGACTCCTCCTCCGCCTCTCTTGCGGGTTGTCACTGGAACTGGAAGCCGCCCGGGAACCCGCGCTGGCGCTGACCGCCCTGCTGGAAGTGGAATCCGCCGCCCGGGCCGCCGCCGGGGAAGCCGCCGCCACCGAAGCCGCCGCCCTGGCCCATCATGCTGAAGAGAATCTCGGGGTCGATGCCGCCGTGCATGCCGCCGCCGCCGCCAAACATGTCCGACGGGTCCACGAGGTCCTCGCCGCTGTCGTAACGGGCGCGTTTTCTGTCGGTTAGCCGGGTGCACAGGCATACCAAAACAAACGAACAAAAGACGAAAAAGACGTACTGTGGGTCGCTCAGCGTCTCGTAGGCCTCGCCAATGTCCTTGAAGCGTGCCTCGGCCTGCTCGTCGCCCGGGTTCTTGTCCGGGTGGTGGACGACGGCGAGGCGGCGGTAGGCCTTCTTGATCTCCTTGTCGTCGGCGTCCCGGGTCACGCCGAGGATCTTGTAGTAGTCCTTGCGCTGGCTCTTCTTGAGCTCGAGCTCGGCCCGCTTGAGCTCCTTGGCGACGGTGCGGTCCTCGGGCTCGCGCTCGGCCAGCGCCTTCCACTCGCGCACGGCGTCCTCCCAGCGCTCGGCCAGCCCGTAGGCGTTGGCCTTGGTGCGGCGCGCCTTGGTGTACTGGGGGTCGAGGGCGATGGCGGCGTCGCAGTCGGCCACGGCCTCGTCGTACTGCCGCAGCTGGATGCGGCACAGCGCGCGGTTCTGCAGCAGCTTGGCGTTGACGCCGCGGTTGGCCGGGTCGACCGCCAGCGCGCCCGTGTACGTGTCAATGGCCGTCTGCCACTGGCCCGCCTTGTAGGCGCGGTTGCCCTCTTCCTTCATGCGGTCCAGCTTCTGCACGATGCGCAGCCACTTGATGGCGTCCTTGAGGTCCGGGTCCAGGTCGATGGCCCGCCGGAAGTGCCGCTCCGCCTGCGTGTGGTCGCCCTGTGCGTACAGCGCGCGCCCGCGCAGGAGGATCGCCTCCGGGTCCTTGTTGTTGGCGCGCAGCAGCGAGATGGCCACGTTGGCCGCCTCGCCCACGTTGTTGTCGCCGCCCATCTTGAGGTACGCGGCGCCGCGCATCAGCTGCCACGCGCGCGGCGGCAGCGCCCCCGGCCCCAGCAGCCGGCTGGCCATATCCAGCGCGTGCAGCACCATGGAGCCGGCCGTGCCGTTGGCCAGCGCGTCCCGCGCCGCGTTCACGTGCTGCAGCATCTCCTTGGCTGCCGCCGTGTCCTTGGCCGACGGCGGCGGCGAGATGCGCCCAAATGTCAGGATCGCGTCCTCCGGCTGGCCCAGGCTCGTGTAGATGCGGGCCAGGCGCAGCAGGATCTTGGGGTTCTGCGGGTCCAGGTCGGCCGCCCGCAGGCAGTCCTCCAGCGCCGACGAGTAGTTGCCCGCCGACATGTACGCCGCCGCGCGGTTGCTCAGGTACGTGGCCGACTGGGGGACCAGGTTCACGGCTGGGGCGGAGACAGTTAGCAACGAGCACAAAGAGGGACGGGCAGCTGCTTGCAGTTGGCAGCGTAGCCAGAGGAGCCAGAGGAGCCAGAGGAGCGCGCACCCTTGGTGTATTCGGCAATGGCCAGCGGGAAGTTCTTCTCCTTGAAAAACTTGTTGCCCGCGTTCTTGAAGGCCTCGGCCTCTTCCGCCGGCGTCGGGACCGGCGTCTTGTGCGGCGGCGGCACAGGCACATCCTCGGCGCCGCCGCTGGCGGCGCTGCCGGCGGCATCGCCCCCGTTTAGGGGAACGGTGCCGTTTGTCGCCGCAGCGGTGGCCGGCGGCGGCGAGGCGGCGGAGGCGGCGGAGGCGGCGGAGGCGGCGGAGGCGGCGGAGGCGGCGGCCGCCGCCGCGGACTGTGCGGGTGGAGAGGATGCCGACGCGGCCTGGGGTGGTGACTGGGCGCGCTTCTGGGACGACGACGAGGGGCTGGCGGTGCGGGGCGACGCCACGCCGGGCGTGGTCATGTCGCGGTCGGTGTCCATGGAGTTGCGGTTCGACATGACGGACAGCAGGGAGAGGCGCTTGCGCTCCTCGGGCGGCAGGTTGAGGGGGTGCGTGTGGGGGTCGATCTTCCGCCGGCGCGAGGACGACGAGGACGAGGGAGAGCCGGCAGGACCGGACAGCGGCGAGGGCGCGTCCGGGTCGGCGGCGTGGTGGTGATGATGCCGCGCCGAGGAGGAGGAGGATGAGGGCGAGGCAGGCGGATGGCGAGACGAGGAGGAGGCGCTCTTTTTCTTGGGCCGAGGCGACGACGACGAGGAGGCGCTCGAGGGGGCGGCCGCGCGCGCAGAGGGCGAGGCAGCACGGTGCTTGTGGCCGGACACCGGAGCAGGGATCGGCACGGCACCAGGCGGCGGCGGCGGCGGCGGCGGCGAGGCTGCGGGCGGGAAGGCTGGCGAAAAGGCCGTCGAGGGAGAGGCTTTGGTGGGCGAGGCCGGCGCGGCAGCAGCGGCACGCGGCTGCTTGGTGGGCGACGGGCGGCTGGCGGGCGAGGCTGGCTCGGAGCGGGCTGGCGAGGGCAGGTAGTCGGCGGCGTCGTCGTCGTCGTCGAAGGGGGGCGCGCCGGTTGAGGGGGCGTGGGCGGGTGTTTTGCGGGATGGTCGTTTGCCGAAAAACTTCATTTTCCCTTTTTTTTCTGGCTCTTTCGTTTTTTTCTTGGTCCTTCCGTCTTGGGGACCACAATTTCCCCCCCTTTGCTCTCTTGTCCTGGCTGCCCGGGCAGCCTAACGGACGGGCAATGGCGCACTGCGCTTCGGCGTTATGGGCAGTCAGCGCCTTCCCGCACTAAATGCCCTCCTGCGGTCGGGCCTGTTTTCCGTATGGATGGACAGACAGGCAGGCAGACAAGCAGGCAGGCAGGCAGGCAGGCAGGCAGACAGACAGGACCCGTGTTTATACCTTCGCCGTTGTGCTCCGCGCCTTCCTTCGCCGGGGCACACCGTTCCGTCGCTCTTGCCGTCGGCTCTGCGCGCGACGAACTGCCACGTGAGCTCGGGTGCGCCTGCGTGTCGGCCCGTCAAACGTTTTCCCGGGCTGCCGCAGCGGGCTGGTAAGCTGGCTGGTACAGTGCGCGTCGGCGGTCGTCTCGCGTTCGGTCGTCTCGGTACGCCACGGGTAAGGTCTTAGGCTGGGTGTTGGTCGGCGAGGTGAGACAGAAGGGCGCTGTCAAGTGGCTGCGCAAAGCGATGAGCAGAGGGACGAAAAAGTCGAGACAGGGGATGTCCCCCCGAAAAGAAAGAAAAAAAGGAAATAAAAAAGAAGATGAGGGAAGACCGCAGAATCCACAGCAGATAATTTGGCAACGCACCACTTCTGGTCAAGGCCCCAGCAGGATCGGTCAGGCTGCGGTTGTGACGGGCCAGGGTGTCTGGAGCAGCCTTGCTGGCTGGCCGGTTGTCAGATGGGACTCGTCTGGGCACGGGGGGAGAGAGGATCGGGGTCGATTCTGGGATCGTCGGCGGTCTCGTCAGAGATGACGGTCTCTTCTTTTTTTCCTGGTCTTGCCTGCTTTTGTTTTTTTCCTCTTCTTGTGGGCAGCGGGTTGCGTATGCTTAGGCTCCTGCAGAGTTACTATAGAGGAGAGCTGGCGACTCGACGAGCCCGCAATAGGAAGCAGAAACGCCTGCCTATTGGACCCCGGCGCAGCGGCCTGTGGGGGCGTTGCTGTCTGTCGTCGTGGCGCAGTGGCAGCGGTACGGGGCGGCAGGGGGGCAGAGCAGGCCGGACTGTCCAACGAACGACATCCATCCAGTTGCCCGGTTGTAGGATGCAGGCGGGCGGGTGGAACACGGGCCAATCGACCAGCAACAGCGTGGTCGACGGGCAGCTATGGGGACCGGCTGCTGCGGCACCGATTGCGGCTGACACTGCGAGCCTTGCGGGTGATAGGGAAGGTAAGATATGTACGGAGTATGTAGCCTATAGTTCTGCCTTGCCGTACAGATACAACAGATGTGAGGCTCATCGCCCGCCATGGCTAGGAGATTCAGGAGGACTGGCGCCCCAAGCGCTGACTTGCTCGGACGGATCAGGCCCCGATCGAGGAGGTCTACGGTCGTTTTCCCAGCTCCTCCTGCGACCGGCGGCACAAGGGCGATGCGAGAATCTCTTTTTCCCCGCCGTCCGGTCCCCGTTGGAGGTGAAGCTCGTGGTCGACACCTGCTCGGTGAGGTGGGAGCCTTTCGCTTTATGTTTATCAAAGGCCCCTGCGAGGTCGCGGAGCCGTCGCGGAGCCAAGTCGGGAGGGCCGTCTCACATCCTCGTCCTCAGCCGCCTTGGCGTTCTGGCGTTTTGGCGCTCGAGGGCTGTCTGGACGTCGGGCAGCGTCAGCAAAACCAGCTCCACCGGTTCGTTGCTGGGTGCACCTCCGCCTGGTGTCTCCTCATCCTGCCCGGGGATCACGTAGGCCGTCACCCAGTCCAGACACCCTCCCACGTCGGCGGAGATGGCTCCTCGCGAGGGTGTTCTGACGCGACCGAATCCGTCACCACCTGCCGAAGCTTCCGTGGTATGATTCCCTCCGTCCGCAAGCCCATCTCCCGGGCCTTGCGCTCAGCGACCGTGGCGAAGCAAAGGCATCCCGAGTCGGTGAAAGCTTGCACTGTGCGTTGTGCGTCCGATGCTTGGTTGAGATGTTGACAAGCTGGTATCGTAGCAAGCCGCTCAAGAGAGCCATGGTAGGACTCGTCAACTTCGCCAAGCGGTACGCGTCCCACCAGGCGCACGGTCGTCGACTCAAATGTTCTTCGCCCCGTGCCTTTCCTCTTCCCCCTCAGCTCGGTCTGACTCGCCAGAGCGTGAACAGACGAAGTTGTAGATCAGAGGAGAGCAGAGGAAGGAGGGCGAGGCACTCCTTATATGCGCGATCGCAGGTGCAGGCAGCCCTTCTAGCCCTCCCTCTGTTTGCCTCTCCGTTTGCCGTCTGAGGATTCCTTTGTGGTGTCTCATCTGCCGCTTACAGTTGCCATCGTGCTACCATCAAATTGTGACTATCCAAACCCATAAACGAAACCTTGGAAGTGCCCATGTCCATAGCGTAACAAAACGACCGCAAACCCTCAAAAACACAGGACACCCTGCCGCCTGGGCAACCAGCCAGCTCACGGCTCCGTGGCCGCATCGCCGCTCTCGCCCGCAGCGCCGCTTTGCCCGGTGCCCGCAATCGAGTGCACGAGCTCCTGGTACTTGAACACCTCGCCGCGCTTGCCAAACCCGCCGCCCGCGCCCGCGCCCGTCCGGCTCTTGCCCGTGAACGCCCGGCGGCCCATAAACCCCTGCATGACACGGTTGATCTCGGCCTCGGTCAGCGCGGGCTCGCCCGGCTCGGGCGCCGTGTGCAGCAGCGCCTCGCGCAGCTCGGCGGCGTCGATCTCGCCGCTGTCGTCCTCGTCAAACGCCGCGAGCGCCGACATCAGCTCGGCGCTGGGCGACAGCGCCGCCAGGGCCGAGGCGAGCCCGTTGAGAAACGTGCCCATGGTGATCGTCTGCGGCGCGGCCGGCGGGAAGAACTGCGCCACGTCGGCGGGCGTCGAGGGCAGGCCCAGCTGGTTCAGCATGTCGGCCACGTCGTCGCGGCCCACGCTGCCGTCGCTGTCGCGGTCCAGGATCTGAAACCCCTCGCGCAGCGTGCGCACCTGCGCCGGCTGCAGCTGCGACAGCGCCGACCCGTGCGCCATGGACAGGCTGCTGCCGCCGCCTCCTGCTGCACCGGCAGGGACCGCGCTGTTCCGCCGGACCTCGGCCGCAGCCTGCAGCGGTGTCGTACCGGCGGCATACTGTGGCGGATTCCTAGGCGTCCAGCTGCCGTTGGTCGGGACCGGTGTCGTGTTGTTGGTGATGCCGCCGCCGCCGCCAAGACGATTCGACGGCGTGGCTGGCGTGCCGGCGCCCCGGTAGGGCGACGCGGTGGGCGTCTGGCGAAGCGGCGACGGCGAAACGGGCGATTCGGGTCGGCGGAAGGGCGAGCTGCGCGGAGAGCCGTAGCCCAGCGGCGAGGGCTTGTAGCCGGCCGGTATGGACTGGAAACTGTGAGCAGACGAGACGTCGGGCTTGAAGAATGCAGCTTTGCAAGGCACTCACCATGGTTCGGTCGGAGTTCTATGTAGTAAGAACAGGACCAAAAAAAATGCAACCTCGCTGTGATAAGAAGAATGCACTGCCGATTGGACTTGGAAACACGGCGTGTGGTTGCTGTCTTCCAGCCGTGCAGCAGGTCGCGATGCTAAAGTGGACGGATGGTGTAAACAAACGGCCCAGCAACCGCCCCACCACAACTCGCCCAAGAGCCGATAAGATAAGCCAACCCGCAAGCTACGTGTGGCGTCGCATTGTGGCTTGCACCAGTGGCTGGCCCGTTCCTGGGATCAGGGGAAGAGGGGCCCACTGTTTTGGGGCCTCCAGCAAGCCTCCTTTTTCGGCTTCAGGCCAGTTATGGTTTCGGATTCGGCAAAGCGCTCCCGCACGCCCTTTCGCCGCTGGCTGGCTACCCCCCCTTGGACTGAGCTAGGTTTGCCCTGGCGCAAGGCGAGGGGGAAGCCCGCGCATCCTCTGCACGACGTACGAAATAGGGGGGGGGTTCTCTTCTCACCGACGACGGCCATCTGAACTAAAAGCAACCCAAAAAGAGCACAAGACGTCCAGCCGAAAAGCGTCCAGACGAGCACCCGGATTGATTCGCCGCTGCCTGCACGGCGTGTACAACGAACTGCACGCTCTGTGCGCCCCCAGACAGGGTTTCGTTCGTGGGCGGACGTCGCACCAAACCAGAGGAGCACGGCGCCTCGGCAGGCCCAGCTTCCGCGCTCGACGACCCCGACCTCGAGCTCGAGCAGCCTCCAAGGGGAGCAGGGTGACGCGACGGCTGGCCGGCACGTCCGCAAGACGATACGCCGGTCCTCGCCCTCGGCTTGCGGCTCGTGCGCCAGAGCATGTCTCGCGTGCCCGCCTTGACCGCCTGCCGCACGGATCTGCGCTGAGATTTGCTCTGCTCGGACAGTCTCTTTTTTTTGTGCGACGCTCGACCGCTGTCCGGCTGTCCGGCCGCTGCGGACCGACGACACCCTCCACCCTCTGCAGGCACCCCTGGCCCCTGTGCAAGCCGCGGCGGGCAGGTCTAGGCGGCAAAAGCAGGCGACCGACCCAGCGCTGGACCGGACCTGACCGGGGGGGAAGGGGGAGCTTCTCGATACGAGCGAGCGCATTGCCATGGCGGCCCGGACGGCGGCTCTTCCCTACGAGCTTCTGCACCCCGCCAACCGGTCTCTGGCTTCGGTCTCGCCCTCCAGCGACGTTCCGTCCCCTCTGTATTCGCCCATGCCCCCGTTCGCGGAACCGCCTCCCGTCCCCGGCAGCGACGACTTCTCAAACGCAACCATGGCCGAGAGCGACCGCATCTCCAACCAGAGCAACAAGTCGACCAAGGCGCCTTCTTACGACACCGGCGCCTCGTCGTCGCAGCACTCGTCCCTCTCGGGGCCCACGCCCGCACCGCCCGGGACGGCCGGGGCGGCTGGGGCTGCTGGGGGGGCAGCCGGCACCACCGCCGCCGCCGCCGCCGCCGCCGCCCTGACGGCACGGCGCTACAATCCGGACGCGCATCCACGGCGCCGGCTGCGCTCGCAGTACCCGCGCGGGTCGACAGAGAAGCATGTCGAGTACATCCTCGTGGCGTCGTTTGACGTGCTCGACGGCCCCGTCATGGAGCACCAATACCCCGTGGCGATTACGGGCGACGAGAACATGCTGTCCGGGCTCATGCTGCCAGACCAGACGCACATGCGCAACCAGGACTGGACCATGTTCTTCCTGCACAAGGACACCACGCAGGAAGAGGAGGAGCAGGAGCGCCTCGCCAAAGAAGAGCGGCGGAGGCGGCGCCAACGGAAGCGCGCGCGCATGGCCGGGCTGGCTCTTGGGGACGACGAGGTGGCGGAGGAGCAAAACGGGTTTGGCGAGAAGAAGGGCGGGCGGAGAAAGAACGGCAACGGCGTGGGCCATGATGGCGACGGTACCAAGGGCCTCGGCAACGGGGACGGCCTCGACAGCGACAGCCATGGCGAGGACGACGAGGCGGGCTCGGCCAACGGCTGGGACAACGACGGCAACGACGACTTGGACGACGGCGGCTACGACGACGACGACTTGGACGACGACGACGTGTCCACAGACAGCGAGCCAGAGGGCGGCGAGGGCGCCCCCCTCATCTACGTGCTGAACCTGGTCAACACCAAGAAGGACCCGACGAAAGAGCGCGGCGCCGTGGTGCGGTCCATGGCGATCTGCACGCGGCACCCGTTCCTGCACATCTACAAGCCGCTGCTGCTGCTGGCGCTGGAGGAGTACTTCCGGTCGCCGGTGGTGGAGACGCTGGCGCTGCTGTACGACGCCGTCAACGCCATGGACCTGTCGCTGATGCCGCGGCTCAGCCTGCTGGAGCGGCACCTGCTGCAGGCCAGCGACAACAAGGACCTGTTTGTGGAGAAGTTTGAGCGCATGATCCAGATGCGCATCGCCGAGGAGAAGAACAGCAGCGGCAACGACAGCGGCAGCGGCAGCGGCAGCGGCAGCGGCAGCGGCAGCGGTGGCCTGGCCGACCAGCCGCTGGACGCCAGCCGCAGCCCGCCCAAGCCGGCGGGGATCCTGCGGGCGGGCACCAAGGCGCACTTTGAGGGGCGGTCGGCGGGCTACTCGGTGCCGCGGGACACGCACGAGTTTGAGAGCCGGGTGCTGTACAAGGGCATCCCCATCCCGGTCAAGGTGCCGACGGCGGTGATGCCGGAGACGGTGGGCGACTTCTCGCTGATCAAGCTGATCCAAAACTTTGCGGAGCCGCACGCCAAGTCGCCGCAGGCGTTCCAGCTGCACGCGCACCTGACGACCAACGGCCCGCTGACGCACCCGATCATCGTGCTGGTGAACGCGCTGCTGACGCAGAAGCGCATCGTGTTCCTGGGCCACAACATGCCGTCGGGCGAGGTGGCGGAGGCGGTGCTGGCGGCGTGCGCGCTGGCGTCGGGCGGGCTGCTGCGGGGGTTCACGCGGCACGCGTTCCCGTACACGGACCTGGGCAAGGTGGAGGCGCTGCAGGAGGTGCCGGGGTTCATTGCGGGCGTGACGAACCCGACGTTTGAGCTGCACCCGGAGTGGTGGGACCTGCTGTGCGACCTGCCGTCGGGGCGCATGCGGATCAGCAGCCGCATCGAGGAGGCGCCGGTGACGGAGGGGCTGCAGTTCTTCAAGCAGAAGCACCCGGCGGTGGCGAGCCTGGTGGGCACGTCGCTGTCGGCGTCGGTCAGCTCGGCCAACAGCGACCTGACGGGCGACAACGCGTTCATGGCGGACATTCTCAAGAGCGTGGCGGCGCGGCTGGGCGAGCGGGTGATCCGGGCCAAGTGGCGCGACTGGGTGGTCAAGTTCACGCGCATCGCCGCCGCCTTTGAGGAGAGCGTCTACGGCGCCAGCGTGCTCAACATGGGCACGGCGGCGGCGGCCTTTGACGGGGACGCGGCGGCCTCGACGGCCAGCGGGCACGGCTACGTGTGGCCGGACGAGACGGCCAAGCAGCGCGACCTGGCCGGCAACGTGACGCGCATCGAGGGCTGGCGCAACACGCGCAGCTACCAGAGTTTTATCAAGGTAGGTCTCTTTCCATCTCTATCCCCCTCTCCCTCTTTCTCTCACGAAGCTCACGACCAGGACATCACGCAGATGTACACGGTGCGGCCGCTCAAGGGGCTGGACCTGCACCACATGCACGACCGGCTGCGGACGCAGCGGCTGACGCCGGCGCAGAGCCGCGACATCTACCTGACGTTTGCGCGGCGGGTGCACTCGTACGACGAGATCTGCCTGCTGCTGTCGGTGGCGCCCGAGGCGCACGGCGGGCTGTTCTACGTGGCGCTGGGCCTGTTCCACAAGGACCGCGACGTGCGCGTCAAGACGTCGGAGCTGCTGGAGCGCATCGGCGAGCACGAGGCCGGGCAGCACTGGTGGCGCGGGCTCAGCCGCTTCGAGAAGCTGGCGTTTGCGCGCATCCGCCGCGAGGCCGAGGCCGAGATGCGCAGCAAGCTCGAGCGCGAGGGCTTCTTGCCGCCGGGGTCGTCGTCGGCGGGCGGCGTCGGGGTCGGCGGCGCGGTCGGCAGCGCGGTCGGCGGCGCAGCTGGCCTGGCCGTCGTCGGTGTCGGCAGCAGTGGCGGCGGCCGCGGCGACCGGGCCATCACGCCCATTGGCGGCGTCGGCAGCGTCGCCGCCGTCCTGGGCGAGAAGCGGGCCAGCTAGGTGCGGCCGCTGCGCTTTGCCCGGGCGGCGGCGGCGGCGACGAGGGCGACCTCGGCCCGCGCCACCCCATCGCCGTCGTCGTCGGCCTCGTCGTTCTGGTCGGTTGTGTCGGGCTCGTCTGCGTCGTCCGCGTCGTCTGCGTCGTCTGCGTCGTCGGCGTCGTCTCTCCGTTGCTCTGCTGCGTGATTTAGGATCTCTTTGTTTCTGCTCGTCATCGTGCCTTGTTTTTACGATCTGCTGCCGGATATCTAGTCTCCTTGCACTTTCTGCTTTGATTTCCTGGCTTTTCGGTTCGTCTGTTCATCCCAACAAGGTCTATTTCTACCACGCCCCGCTGTCTGCCCACAGCCGATTGATTGCTCGTGCACCTTACGCAAGCAGGTACTTGGCCGCGTGGTCGACGTGGTCCGCGCTGAAGGTCGAGATGAAGTAGTACGAGTGGTCGTAGCCCTGGGGCGGTCAGCGGCGTGTCGTGGACAATTGGCACGGTGGGCGGACCTACCTCCTGGTACCGCACGGTCAGGCCCGGCAGGCCAGCGTCCTTGACGGCCTTTTCAAAGTTCTCGGGCAGCAGCTGCTTCTGCTTGTAGAAGTTGTCGGCGGTGCCCTGGGGGTTGGTTAGCAGGAGGAGGAGGCGGACGGACTCGAGGACAGCAGAAACGCACCACGTCAATGAGCATCTTGAGGTCGCCGCCCTTCCAGGCCTTGACGAGCTCGGTGGCGTCGTGGGCCTTCCAGGCGTCGGGGATGGTGGCGTCGGAGGCGGACTCGGGGGTGAGGTCGGCGCCGCCGCCGAGGTAGCCCTTGAAGGCCTTCAGGCCCCAGGGGCAGCGGGTGGGGTTGGAGATGGGGGCAAAGGCGGAGACGGAGCGGAAGCGGCCCGGGTGGCGCAGGTAGAGGGTCAGGGCGCCGTGGCCGCCCATGGAGTGGCCGGTGATGGACTGGCGGGCGGGGTCGAGGGCGTCGGGGAAGGCGGCGAACAGCAGCGCGGGCAGCTCCTCGGTCAGGTACGTCTCCATGCGGTAGTTGCGCGCATAGGGCGTGCCGGCGGCGGCGTCGAGGTAGAAGGACGCGGCCTCGCCAAAGTCCCAGCTGTCGTGCTCCTGCGGCAGGTCGAGCCCGCGCGGCGACGTGTCCGGGTAGACGACGGCGATGCCGTGGCGCGCGGCCGCCGCGTGCACGAAGCCCTTCTCGGAGCAGTTGTCGGGCGAGCAGGTCAGGCCCGAGAGGTAGAAGAGCACCGGCGCCGGCGCCGCCGCCTTGCCCGCCTGGCCGCCGGGGAAAAAGACGTTGACGTTCATGTCGGTGCCCGTCGTCTTGGAGGCGTGCGACAGCTTGAGCAGCCGCCCGCCAAACGTGGCAATCGTGGCCTTGGTCGTGAACGCCATGGTCAAGAAGGTGTCTCTTATTTTGCTTTGGTTGGTTTTGGGAGGGGGGGGGGGGGATTTGCTGTTGACCGGATGCCAATGTCAAGTCGTGAGGCGGTTGCTGAAAGTCGTGATGCAAGCTCGGGAAATCGCCGCGGGGTTGTCGGCGTTGCTTCGGCATGTGCGTAATGGACCTGAGCTCGCGGCCGGCAGCTGGGGCGGCCCAGGTCGGCGGGATAAAGCCGTCAGGAGCGGCCCCACGTCGCCTTCCACGGCGCCTTCCCGCGGCGGACAGTGCACTCGCTGCCCGGCCGCGCAAAAAGCTTACTCCGTATATGCTTATTGCATATGAAATAAGAGCGCATCTCGCCGCATCTCGCTTCGTGCATCATGCTCGCGTCTGCATTCTTCCCACCACGCCCTCTGTCCGCAAGCCGTCCACTACGAAGATGTCCAGCCGAGGTTGACCCGGGACGCAGTCTCTGCCGTCCGTGCCGGGGTCCGTGAAACGTGAAACGTGAAACGCGAAACCAATCTATTCCCAAAGCACGTGTATTAATGTATATTGAAGATGCAGCAAGCAAGCAAACCGTCCAACGCCAGACCCAGCCGGACGCCATCCTCAGGAACATGGCCCGCTCCAGGGTCACCGCCGCGTCGTCGTCTTGGAAAAGCACCGGAACGACGCCACGCCGGACCACTGCACGGCGCTGAGGTTGTACTTGTGCGGGTAGGCAAAGTCGATGGCGCCCAGCGTGCAGCCCTCGGGCGAGGTGCAGATGCCGACGCCGCAGGGCGTGCCGTAGGGGTAGCAGGCAAACGGCTCGCCGTCGGGCGCAAACGTGTTGGTGTTGCCCGCCAGCGGCGCCGTCACGTTGACGCACGTGTTGAGCGGGTACACGGCGTACTGGCAGGTGCCCGTGGCGTTGGCCCCGGAGCAGAGGAGGATCTGGTGGTCAGCCTAAGCTGTATTTCAAGTCGGTTCAAAGAGGCTGCACGCACCCCGCCCGTCTCCCGCTTGACAATAGGCGAGGCGGCCGCGGGCACGGCGGCGGCCAGGGCGGCGACGAGGACAGAGCACTTCATGGCGGCGGCGACGAGATGGCAAAGCGAGGCAGAGGAGGTTGTCGTGGCGAGAGAGTCAGTTAACAGACGGATCGGCAGCTCGCGTTTGTGTCGTGGTTCAGACGGGACAGCCAGACGGTCGCCCTTTATATCTCATGCCGCCTGTCTCACCCGCCTCGGTCAGGGGTCATCGTCACCGCTGTTTTTCCATGGGGCATGCGGTGCCACCAACAGGCGAACACAGCCACGCCGGCTGGCCAGCGCAGCGGTGCAGGAGCACCGGCCGCCTCGGGCGCTGCTGATCTGCGCAGATACGAGTTGGAGCTGGTCCCCGCCGACGTCATACCTCCTCCACCCTTGCGGTCGATCCCGTCACCTGACGAGCTGGGCAGCAGACCGAGGGCAAACAAAAGGTTATGCTTAAGCATATGCTGATGCCTGTGCTTTATTTAGTTTGAGCTCATCGCCTGGCTTCTCGTGTTCCTGCTGCCCAAAACAAGGTTCCGTGCCCGGACCCCTCGTGTCTCTGCCATTGGGCCCGCTGCCGGGCGCTCGTCGGCGATCGTCGCGAACAATGCAGGCGCTAAAAAGCAAGGCCAAAAGCAGGGCCAAAGCAACGCAAAAGCAACGCAAACGCAACGCAAAAAGCAGCAGTGCATGACGGGCTCTTGGCCCGCGTCACTGTCTCACTCGTTCGCTTGCAGGTAGCTCCCACGTCCTCCTTCCATCGGCCGATCGGAGAGGCCGGCCACGCCACCAGCGTCCCCCCAAAGTTTCAGGACGAGCAAGCGTCCATTCCAGCTCTCCGGCCCCAATTCGCTCGTGCTCATGCTCGTCGCCGTGGTCGCGGGTATCACAGACCGCAACATGACTCGCCGCCCTCCTACCAAAATGGCGTGGCATCCGGCACAGGTGCCGGCATTGGCGCCGGCTGCGACCCTGGCTCCTGCGGTAGTTCGCTCGCCGGCCCCGTAGCCTCCCGCACACCGCCCCCCTCCTGCTTCGGCCCGGTGCCGCAGCGCTGCTCAAAGCGCATCGTGTGCAGCCAGCAGCGCAGATGCGGCGACCAGTGCTCGCCGCTGCCGCTCCCGCTGCCGCTGCCGCTGCCGCTGCCGCCGCGAGCCGTCCCGCCCACCTGCTGGAAGCCAAACTTTTCCGTCAGCACGCGCTTGTACTGCAGCTCCGCCAGGCCGTCCTCGTGGCACGCGAGGACGTCGACGATGACGCTGTGGTAGGCACCGCGCCCGGGCCCCGCGTCCAGCGCCGCCGTCCCCTGCAAGAGGCGCCGGAGAAGCGCGCTTCCCACGCCGCGCTGGCGGGACGCCGGGTCCACATAGACCTGTGCCTTGAGGGACGGAGGGCCCGGTGTCACCAGGCCGCCGGGAACCAGGTGGCAGATCGTAAAGCAGCCGAATCCAACCACGCGGCCGGCTTCCGTCGTCGCGACGAAAAACGGCAGTCCGGCAGCACGGCTCGCCTCGAGCAGCGACTGCGCCGCGGCGGACGTGAGCGGCGTCCGGTCAAGGGCCTGCGTCCCCCTGGTCATTTCGTGGTTGTAGATGTCCCGAATCCTGTCCACGTCGCCCGCCTCCGCCGTCCGCACGGCCCCAAACAGGGTTGTGGCAGTCGCCGCGGCTGCCTTGCCGGCCGGCTTGTCGGCGGCCAGAATGGCCGGGTCTTGAGGCGCGGGCTTGGACCCGAACCCATGCCGAGACTCGGGTTCCGGCTCGAGCTTCGGCTTGGGCTCCGGCTCGAAATTGGTCTCCGGCTCCGGCCCGGGCTCCGGCTCCGGCTCCGGCTCCATCTCTGGCTCCGACTCGGTGTCGCTCGCGGCCAGTGCGAGTGGGACGTAGCGCAGGCACGCCGAGTGAGACGTCTGCGTGGCGCGCTGGAGCGCCAAGGCCGTATCCTTGAGCGGGCTCTCGTCGCGGCACAGCTTGGGGGCGGCGGGCAGCGGCAGAAGGGTGCTTGTGCCAAAGTCCCACACCAGGTCGCCGCGCAGCCATGCGGCTGCGTCACTGATCGAGTGGCCGGGCCGTGATGCCAGGTTCGCCTTGCCGATCCAGGACTCAATGTTCAGGCGAAAGTCGTCTTCCGACGCAAAGCGGCCTTTCAGGCGCTCCCGCCAGTCCATGTCCTCGTCGTCGTTGTCTTTCTTCTCTTTCTTCATGTCCTTGGCCTTGCTCCAGGTGGCGTTGCCCTCGCCGTCGGTCTCCTCTCCCCCCTTCAGCTTCTCTACTGCAAGCGCATCCGCAACAACGGCAGAAAAGCTGTCGCCCGGCTGGATGCTGTCGTCGGCCACGTCCTCGGAGACGGGCGCCGGCGCCGCGTATGATGTGCCACTTCCGTGCTCGCTCCACTCCTGCGTGGCCACCTGCTCCGCAGCCAGCAGCGACGACCGAGTGAGGGCAGGGCGGCCGCTCAGTCTGAGGCTGGGCGAGCCTCGCTGCGTAGGCAGAGACTGCTGGGCCCCCTGCAGCTTTCCAGGCGGTATGTAGCGCACTATCTCTCTGCTGGGATGCCGCTGCTGCTGCTGCTGCTGCTGCGGCGGCGGCGGCGGCTGATGCGTAGGATGCTCCCTCGATGAACCAACAGCGAGCCGGCTGTAGCCGGAAGGCGTGTTGTGCGGCACGTTGCGGTGCGAACGTAGGTCATATCGTCCATCCGGTAGCCACTGCATGTCCTGCTGTCACGTTGTTGGCAAATTGATGGCAAGTTGATGGCAGGTTGATGGCAAATTTCTGGCAAGATGTTCCGCGGGACTGTCTGCGAGTGTTTTCTTGTTCAGGACGTCGTCTAAGCAGCGGCCAGCGTGATTCCGAGCGTGTAGACGTACCCGCAGATGAGCTAAGATGCGATGTCCTTTGGACGAGATGTAGCAGCTTGTGGAATAGTAAAACTGCGAGGTGAAAACGAGGGCGAGAATTATTGAATCCGAAGGACAAAAATGAACATCTCCAGTGTGCTGCCGTATTTGGAAAGTGCACGATGGACAGAAGGAAAGAGCAACCCAGGCTCTGTTGACTTTGTTTTTGGCTGGGAAACGGAAATTCCGGCGAATGCAATATCAGGAAGAGCAGTGCTTAGCAAACGAGTGTAAGTTATCATCATTCTTTAAACGAAGATGCAAGTTCTTTTACAAAAAAAAAGGCAGCACAAGCACGGCTCACGACAAACAGCCCACGACATGGACGCAAACACCAAATACAGAACATGAAGACAGTGTAAGAGACACCCAAAAATACGACACAAAAACGAGAGAGAGAGACTGTACAGAATACCATATTACAGAATCCGTCCTTCCTCTCTATCTGCTGCTGGTTTGGTGATGCCAAAAACTGACTAAGCCGACAAGCGAAATAAAGTGCGGGCGGCGTTGCCGACGAACGGCACCCGACGAGCACCCGCCCGCACCACCAAGATGCTGTCGATTTTGCGGAAAGCGAGGCTCAAGGACAAGGAGCTGCGGATTCTGATGCTGTACGTCCCGCGCTGTTCTTTGTGTGCCCGCGATCCCCCGTCTGACGCACGCAGCGGCCTGGACAATGCCGGCAAGACGACGATTGTCAAGCAGATCATGGGCGAGGACGTCCACACGGTCAGCCCGACGCTGGGCTTTATCATCAAGACCATTGACTACGAGGGGTGAGTGAGTGGGCCACGCGTGCCGGGCGGCCCGGGCGGCCGTCTGTCCGTGAGGAGATTGTGAAACGGCGGGCTCCCTTTGCTGACGCTCCGCCGTGCAGGTACAAGCTGAACATCTGTGCGTCTGCCGCCGTCGTGTCGTGTGTCTGGCAATGCATTGCTTGGCTTGCCGTGTGCAGACAGCTGCTGACCCTGCCTCCAGGGGACGTGGGCGGCCAGAAGACGCTGCGGTCGTACTGGCGCAACTACTTTGAGCGGACGGACGCGCTCATCTGGGTGGTCGACGCGACGGACCGCCTGCGCATGGACGACTGCCGGACGGAGCTGCACGGGCTGCTGCAGGAGGAGGTGAGTGGGCACCGGGCGGGCTATGCCTATGCGAGGCGGAAGCCGCAGGGTCGGCCGGCCGGCGGCGGCGGCGTCGTTCTGACCGCGGACAGCGACTCGGCGGCGCGAGCCTGCTGGTGTTTGCCAACAAGACGGACGTGCCGGGCTGCATGGACCAAGACGAGATTCTGGAGGTGCGTCTGTCTGCCTGCTCTCTCTCCCGCTCGCTCCCCTGCTTGCTGACTCGCCACCTGCTCATCTCCAGGCCCTCCAGCTGCAAGACATCCGCTCGCATCGCTGGCACGTCCTGCGGTGCAGCGCCATGACCGGCGAGAACCTGGCGGCCGGCCTGGCCTGGGTGGTGGACGATGCCAAGGCGCGGCTGTTCCTGTACTGAAGAGAAGTCGAGCACCGGGCAGGCATGGCTGGCCAGGCCAGGCCAGCCAGACGGCCGCCCGGCATGCCTTCGGCTGGCTCGCATCCGGACGTCCCAAGGACAGTGCGCGCGTCTGTGCACGGTGCAGCCCCTGGGGCGGGACTGCACCGCGGGAGGTCTGGCCTGGCCTGGGCAGCCAGGCTAATACTTCTGGCAGGAGGGCGCTAGCGGCTGGCGTGCTTTCCAGCGGACACGGCGAGCGTAAACACAGCGCGCGGCGCGCTATTGTTGTCCCCGTAACAGGCGGGCGTCTCCGCCTTTTTGTGCCTCAAAGTTTTGTACTCCATTCCCTCGACCTCCGTATCGCCCGCACGTTTCCTCCACCCGCCCGCCCACGCGCATTGCTCGTGACTCAAACCGCCTGCTCGCCTGCTCGCCCTGTCGTCGGTCTGACGTCTGCCTACGCCCGCCCGACGACCCATCGTCTTCTTCTTAGACCGTCTGCTGGCCGGCCCCCCCCCTTCGCGCCGCTTTCTCCCCTCCCGCCGCTGCATGCCATGTCTGCCGGCCTGCCGCACGCCGGATGACCAAGCAGACCAACCGACGCACGCCTTTAGCGATTGTCGCCTGCCGACGCGAGTGCTGGTGACACGACGCGTGCCCACGACTCCCAGCGTCCGACGATAGACAGACAGCCCGGCACCATGTCGGACGAGGTGACCGACTTCCTGCGCTCGGTCGAGCAGCTCAAGGACCGCCGCATCGAGGAAGACGAGGCCCGGTCGCGCGAGCTGGAAGAGAAGATCCTGCAGGACAAGCGGGAACGCCAGGCGCGCCGCGCAGGTGAGTCCATATTCAAGCAGAGGTCGCCCGCTGGCTGTGGCGGTGGCGGTGCGGTGCGGCCTCGGCCACAGCTTCCTCTCCTGACCACCGGCTGACTGGCCCCAGAGCGTGCCCGGTCCATCTCGCCGCAAAAGTCGTCTCCCGCCAACACGCCGCCGCCCGCGGCGTCCTCCGCTGCCCACCACCACCACCGCTACGGCAGCTCCCAGGCGTCCGCCGACGCCCGCAAGACCGGCGTTGCGTCCTCGCCGACCGCCCTCGGCAGCCCGCGCAGCCCCACGGCCCGCACGGCCCACGCGTACGCCGCCACCGCTGCTGGCGCCGCTGCCAGCAACAGCCGAAACAACAGCAACGGCTTGTCCGCCAGCAGCGCCGCCCTGGCCGACGCCCTCGACGCGCCGCCGGCGGCCTCCTCCTCGCCCACCAAGGAGAACGAGGCGCCCACCACGGGGGACGCCGAGTCCAAGATCCTGGCCGGCTCACCCCTGGCACGGACGCCCACCCTCTCGTGGCAGCGCCGCCCTCCCTCGGGCGGCAGTCCCCTGGGATCGCCTGGCTTGGGATCGGGTGCTGGATCGGACCGGCCCCGGAGCCGGCCGCTTTCGGTGGTTGCCGCAGAAAACGCGGCCGCGCGCTCGTCCTCGTCCGTTGCCAGCTCCGGCGGAGGTGGTGGTGCGGCCTCGCCGGTCGCCAGCGACGCCAACGACGACGGCGGCGCCCCCGCTCCCGCTCCCGCTCCCGCCTCGCGCAGCCAGATTGCCCAGGCGCTGTCTGCCAAAGACCCGTCCTGGTTCCGCCAGACGCCCGACCGCGGCCTGTCCTCGGCGGCCTACCGCCGCGCGCAGGTCGAGGACGACGACCGCCAGGACTTGACCACCGCCGCTGCCCGCGCCGCACTGCCCGGCATGAGCCGCAGCCCGTCCGTCGAGCCCGAGGCCGGCGGCGTGGCCAGCGTGGCCGGCGTCGTCGGTGGCCGCCTCGGCAGTCCGTCCCTCCAGCTCACGCCGACGCCGAAGCTCGATCCACCGCGGGACGCGTTGACGTCGCCGTCCCCCCTCACGTCCGGACGCACGTCGCCCACGCGCCCGCTGTCGCCCACCAAGGGCGCCGGCGGCTTTGTCCAGAGCGCCATGATGAAGCGCAGCGACAGCGTCAAGCGCTGGAGCGTCACCTCCCCGCCCGGCCTGCAGAGAGCCGACTCCATTGCCTCGACGCGCGCCGCCCTGGAGGGCGGCGGCGGCTCTCCTCGCCGGGCAGCGGCGGCTCCGATGTCCGGCGGAAACGGAGGATCGCCCTCCCGCCCCGGCTCGAGCCACGGCGGCCGTGAGTCGGCCAACAACAGCCGTCCGTCCACGCCCACCCGGCTGCAGACGCGGTTTCCAGCGGGCGACGAGGCGGCGGCGGCGAAAAGCAATGCCACCGCGGACGACGAGAAAAAGGCCGTGGCCACGCCGCCGGCAAGCCCGTCCAAAACCATGGATCCGCGCCGCTGGAGCCCGACCAAGACGTCGAGCTGGCTGGACGCTGCGCTCAACAAGCCCGAGTCGCCCAAGCCCAAGGCTGCGCCGCCGCCAAACAACCAGCCCGCCTGGATGGTCGAGCTCAGCAAGGCCAAGGCGCAGAAGGCCGGTGGCAGCAGCAGCGGCAGCGGCAGCGGCAGCAGCAGCACCCCCGCCCCGTCCAGCAGCGCTGCTCCTACTGCCACCACGCTCGCTGAAACCACCCGCACACCACCTTCTGTGGTGCACAAGCACGAGGTCAAGACCGGTGGCCTGCTGCGGTCGACGCCTATGGGCGGTGCCGGCGGCGCTGCCACGGCCACGGCCACACCCGCATCTGCATCCGCGCTGAGCCCCTCGCCCGCTGCCGCGATCGGTCCCGGCCGAACCGCCGGGCTGGCCTCGCTCCGCTCTCCGTCCCCGTCGATCGGGGCGAGGCTGGTGTCGCCATCGCCCGCTGCCGCGGGTGATGTGGGCGGCGGTGGTGGCGGCGGCGGCGGCGCCTCGCTGCCCAAAGCAAGCACGCCGCCGGCGCCGAGCGACTTCCGCGCCGTCTTGAAGCCGCGGCAGCCGCTTCCGTCGTCGGACAAGAAGGACGAAAAGACGGACGGCAGCGGCGCCGGCACCGAGGCCAGCGGCAACGAGCTGCAGAGCGTCTTTGGCACGCTGCGCCGGACCAAGACGCAGAACTACGTGGCGCCCGACGTGTTCAAGGAAAACATTTTGCGCGGGAAGAAGTCGCTCAACTTCACGGGCGGGCCGAAGCCGCGCGAGAAGACGGACGAGCTCAAGGATGCCATCTTGCGGAAAAAGGCCGAGTTCAACCAGGCCAAGACCGAGGGCCGCGGCGTCGCCACCAACGCGCACGCCGCCAGCAGCAGCTTCGGCAGCAACAGCAGCGACCAGCCCCTGCCCGAGGGCGTCGCCAAGCGGCTGGAGCTGAACAAGACGGGTGGCTCGGCGGCGTCCTCCATGTCGGCCCGTCGCGACTCGTCGCCCTCGAAGCCGGCGGTCGCAGAGTTGCCCATCCGATCGCGCTCCAGCACCGTCTCGGCGTCTCTTGCGCGCGCCGCCAGCGTGGCTGAAGCCACCGCGCCGCCGGCCGAGCCGAAGGACGACAGGCCTGCTGCCAAGGCCTTTGGATCGGTCGGCCGCGCCGGCGGGAGTGCCCTGGCCAATCGCTTTAACCCAGCTCTGGCCGGCCTTCTCGCGCGTGGGCCACCTGGGACGGCGCCCGGCGGTGGTGGACCGTCAGGCGGAAACGCAGCCCCATCCTCGGTCTCGGCGTCCGCGTCGGCCCCGTCCTCCGACGATCCGGTCGCTGCCGAGCCGGGTCCGGGCCCGCAGCTGACGCACATGACAAAGGGCCGCGCTCGGGGGCCGCGGAGAAAGGCGCCGACGAGCTTGCAGCCGAAGCAGCCGGCGGCTGCCGAGAAGCAACCCGCCGCACAGCCACAGCCAGCGCCGGTCGTGAGCACACCCGTGAAGTCGCCCCCGCCGACGGCATCCAAGAAGCCTGAACTTGCGGCGGCGTCGCCGGCCAGCTCGCCCTCCGCGCCGGAACCGGCGACCTCCAGCGTCTACGCGAGCCCCATGGTGCCCCTCGTCGACTCGTCCAAGACGATGAAGGCGACTACAGCGAGTCCGGTCGCGTCTGGGGCTGGTGTGCGTCTCGTGGTCGACTCTCCGCAGCCAATGCCGACCACCTCTGCGCGGTCGCCGTCCACATCTGTTCGTTCGCCGACCCGATTGATTCACGAGCAGGTCGCTGCCGTCGCTGCCGTCGCCACCGCCGCCGCCGCGGCCAAGACAACACCGGCCCCGAAGCCGGCCGTGGGCAGGAAGCCGTCCCTGGAGAGCAAGCCCACGGCCGCAGCGGAGAAGAGGGTGGACGAGGCGGCTGCCCCGGCGTCCCAGCCGTCGTCCCCTCGCAAGATCGACGTCAAGAGAATGTCCCGGTTCCTGGAAGAGGCGGCCACCAAGAAGCTGTCTGGACCGGCGGACGTCAGCGAGGCACCACCGCCGCGTCCTCTGTCGCCGTCCAAGACGGGCGGAGCCCTCGGCGGTGCACGGCCGCTCCCCGAGCCCCGGCCGCTCTCGCCGCAGAAAACCGGAGGCAGCAGCTATCCTCGGCCGTCGTCTACAGCACCCGCGGCGTCTGCGGCGTCTGTGTCACCGGCACCCACGTCGCCTAGGAAGGACGGGCCGGCAGGGCGGGCATCGCCATCGCCGTCGACGCCGGCGTCGGCTGGCTCGTTCCGGCCCAGGATGCTTGCGGATGCCCCGGCTCGCGCCAGCCCGCCACCCCAAGAGCCACAGAAGGCGCAGGCGACGCGGTCCCCCACGGTCCCCATGAAATCGCCCACCGTTGTGAGGCGCGCGGAAACGCTGAGCCCGAGTCCCAAGGCGAGCCCCAGTCCTGCTCTGACGTCGCCGTCCGTGGCCTCACCCGGGCGGTCGCCGTCGAAGCAAGCCCAGGAGGTGTCTGCTGTGCTCAAGGACTTTTTCGGGCCGGCGCGGCCCGGCCGCAACTACCGCGCGGACGCGGCGGCCATTCTGTCGGCGCGGCCGCCGGTGGACAGCCGCATGCGCACGATCCACTCGCAGCTGTTCCGGCTGTCGGACGACGGCAAGCGGCAGCCGGTGCCGACACACTACGAGCGGGTGCTGTTTGAGCGAGAGATGTACCTGTGCCCGCACACGTTCACCAGAGGCTCGGGCTGGAAGGCGACGGAGGTGTACTTCTGGGCGGGCGACGAGGTGCCGGCGGCCACGGTGGAGGACGTGCAGGTGTTTCTGAACCGCGAGGCGCGCGCGCTGGGCGGGAGGCTGGTGAAGCTGCAGCAGGGCAAGGAGACGGCGGAGTTCTTGGCGGCGCTGGGCGGCATCGTGACGGTGCGGCGGGGCTCGAGCAACAAGTACGACTCGCTGGCGTCGTCCATGTTCTGCGGGCGGCAGTACCTGGGCCAGGTGGCCTTTGACGAGGTGGACTTTGCGCCCAGCAGCCTCTGCTCGGGCTTCCCCTACCTGCTCACGCGCCAGGGCAAGTGCTATCTCTGGAAGGGCAAGGGCAGCAGCGTGGAGGAGCTCAGCTGCGCGCGGCTGGTCGGCACGGACCTGGCGTTGATGGGCGAGGTGATTGAGGTCGAGGACGGGCGCGAGCCGGACGACTTTTGGGCGCTCTTTGAGCAGGGTGCTGGCGGCGGCGGCGGCGGCGGCGGCGGCGGCGCCGGTGGCGGTGGCGATGGAGGGCTCTCCAGCGGCAAGCCGGGCTCGGCGGACCACTGGCGCCTCAAGCCCAAGTACGACCGCTATGCCGGACGCCTGTTCCGGTCGGACGCGACGGGGCGCGAGCAAGTGCGTTTGTTGACCGGCTCCTTTTCTGTTCTTTGCTGTGCACCGGCTAACCGCCAGATTGTTGAAATCCACCCGTTTGGCCAGCGCGACCTGTCGCCGGACGGCATCTACGTGCTGGACGCGTTCTTTGAGATGTACATTATTGTCGGCCACCGCTCGCAGACGCAGTACGCGGCGTTCCACAACGCGCTCGAGTTCGCGCAGGAGTACGCCATCCTCGCCGCCGGCATGGAGGACCGGCCGTTTGTGCCCATCTCCACCGTCGTCCTGGAGGGCATCCCGCGAGACCTTAAGAGCGTCTTCCGCAAATGGAGCGACGCGGCCAGCCCGACGCGCACGGCGGCCGCAGGAACCACAGCCCCGTCTCCGGCGCCCATTAAGCGTGGCCGGAGCCTGCGCGTTGTGCCGCTGATGGTCGCGCTCCAGGCGTTGGCAGACTAGGCCTGGGACTGGCTTGGCGGGCTCTCTCTGTTTTCATGGCTCTCCCTTCATGGGTGGCGTTGGCTGCCAGTTTGGTCTGCTCTGCATTTTGCATTTGCACGCGCATCATTTGGTATTCCCCTGCGGGTTGGGGCTTTTTCGGGGGTGTTTTGTCGGAGGACACGGAAGACGGAGAACCACGGGGGGCTTTCGCGCCCGGGACGGCCGGACTGTGCATTCTACGAGGCTACCATCCACTGCAATGAGCATAACCGGTTGTTCTTTTTTCTCTGTCGTGCTCTCGGGGTATCGTATCTCTGCCGTGCCCAAGACGGGCCGTCCGTCCATCCGTATCGTACAGCTGGGCCGAAGCGCCGCTCTGCTCGACGGCTACGACGTTTGCATCGCGTCCGGGCCTCCCTCGGCGCCTTTTGCAGCGGCGGCGGCGGCTGCTGCTCCGCCGCCGCTGCCGCCCCCGCTGCCGCCTTCGCCGCTCCCTGCTCCTCCGGTGCCGAGCATCGACAGCGGCTGTGGCGTCGACGGCAGGATCCCGAGCATGTCAAGGGTCGGCGGCGGCTGGGGTGCGGCGGCGGCGGCGGGAGTTCGGCCTGCGGGATCTGCTGTGTCGGCTGTGTCTGCTGTGTCTGCTGTGTCTGCGCCTGTTGCCGCCGCTGCTGTGCCGGCCTCGGCGGCTGGGCCAGCTTTGGCGCCGGCCGCATCGCCGTCCTCCCTGCTGCTGCTGCCGCTGCGGCCTGCGCCGCCGCTCGCCTGCTCCGCCCCCTCTGCCCCTTCTGCCCCCTCCGCCCCCTCCGCCCCCTCCGTCGCCGCCGTCGTCGCCCGCAGGATGCGGTCCACGTCGCCGCCGAGCTCCGGCAGCGCGGAGCGCACCTGGCCGGCGAGCGCGTCGCGGAACTGGGCAAACGCGGCGCGCTTGCCGGCGCGCAGCTGGTTCGTGCGGCGCACCAGCTCGACAAACTCGCGCGTGTAAATGTCCGGGTTGCGGCCCGCCTCCACGTACTGCACGAGGTCGCGCGGGACGGCCGGCAGGCTGGCGGCGGCGGCGGCGGCGGCTGACATCTCGTGGTCTGCCGCAGCCGTCGCCGCCGCCGCCGCTGCTGCTGTTGCCAGCCCCGCCACCTCCTGCAGCGCGCGCGACAGCACGTGGACCTCGGCCACGAGCGCGTCGACCGTGGTGTGCGGGCCGGCGGCGTCGTAGGCGCTCGTGTGCAGCAGCACGTTGTAGAGAGACTGGATGGTGTCGCGGATGGCGGCTGGAGGCGGGTTAGCAAACTGTCAAACTGTGTGAGCAACCGGGCGAGGCAAACGCGACGACACACTCTCGGCCTGCGCCGTCGCAGACGGCTCGATGGGCGCCATGGTGTGCGGCAGCGGCGGCGGCGGGCGGACGGCGGTGTGGTTGGAAGCTGGGCGTGGCAGAGAGAGCTCAAGTGTCGTTGTGTTGTGGGGTGGGGAAGGCTGGCGACGTTCGCGAACGACCCACACGTGACAAACACACGTGATCGCAAAAAGCGCGGAGAAGTTGGAGCTCGTCGTCGGTCCCCTCGCTCGACAACCACCACCCACCGCACAACACCCCCCCGACCGCCACCGCGCAGACACAAAACAATCCCCCCAAAAGACCACAATGGCCGAAGACCGCCAACCAGCAAACGTCGTGGAGGGCGCGGCGACGGCGGCGGCGGCGGTGGTGGACGCCGACCTGGAGGAGGACGGGGTGGCGGCGCAGGCCAAGTCGGCCGAGGACCGCAAGGCGGCGGTGGCGCTGGCGTCGCTGGACTCGGTGGCCGTGGCGGGCGACGCCGGCAAGCACGTCGACCAGGAGGCCATGAGCAAGGCGATGAAGAACCTCAAGCTGGGCGCGAGCGGCGCGGCGGCCAAGAAGGTCAAGGTGGACGCCGCGGACGTGGCCCTCTTGGTGAGTTTTTTTTTTCTTTTTTTTCTTTTCGTTTCCTTCGTGTCTTCGTGTTCTCTCCGCTAACAGAGCAGGTCGATCAGCTTGATCTGACAAAAACCAAGGCCACGGACCTGCTCAAGCAGCACGAGGGCGATGCCATCAAGGCGCTGCGGGCCTACGTCTCGGTGGCATGAAGGAGGCAAGGCGCTCTCAAAACAAGACAAACGAAACCTAGAAAGGGATCCCTCCGCCTCCGGAGAACAGAGGCTGGACACTCGTTTCCATCCAGCGTGGCGTTGGGGATCCAAGGCCGTCACAGAGATGGGCCTGGGCTCGTCAAGGAAACGGCAGTATAGAGAAGACAAGCATGACCTCAAAATTCCAGTTACATTGACTCCGGGTCCAGATGCCCTCGAATGTCCGTTGTCTTCCGTGCCGGCACTCCTTTGCTCCGTGGTTCCAGTCTGAGGAGCAGTCCAAACAATCGTACAACTGGCATGAGAAACAGAGCAGAAGGCACTGCCATGCTTCCTCACGCCCGTGCCGTGCTCGTAAATCAAAGACGCCCAAAACACCGCAGGTCCCAATCCGCGAAAAGCAAAACCGTGAAAAACCTCAAAGAACATATAGGGTCAGCGCCAAGCTCCGTTCCAGCCGTCTTGTTGGCCGATGCAGTTCATCTTGTCGTCTCCGTTCCCCATTCACTTGCGGAGCTTCGGCAGCGCAAGGCTGTTGAGCCGGCTGAGGCTCAGAACCGGCCGCTTCCTCACGACCGAGCCTGGCGTCTTGCCACCGGCAGCACCCGAAAAGGAGGGCTGCTGCTTCACAGGCGCGATTTTCCGCGGCGTGCTGCGCACACTGCCGCCGCCAGCGGAAAGCGTGGTGCTGCTGCCTTTGGCCATCAGGCGAGGCGCCAGCAGGGCCTCGCCCTCGGGAACCGGCTCGTTCTTGCGCTTCTTGGCGGCCCGCTCCGCCGCCTGCTGTTCGGCCTCTTCCTCGGCCTCGCTGATGCGGTGGCGCTTCTTGTTGGCAATGCCGTGCGGGATGATGCTGACAGCCACGGGCCGCGTGTTCTCCTTGTTGGGGCCGTCCGTCGCCACCATGGCCGTAAACATGTCGCCGCCTTGCACGCTGCTGCCCGGGAAGCTGCCGGGAAGCTTGGGCATGCCCAACGTCGACGGCCGCACCTGGCGAAGGCTCGCCTGTCCAGGCGACGAGCCAAAGCCCGTCGGCGATTTCGGACCGAAGCTGATCGTCTTGTCGGAGCGGAATGTGAACGTCCCGGGCACGGAGGGGGCCGGTGTCGCCGTCGCCTCTGCAGACCCGGACCGCTCACGCAGCAGCTCGTGGCCGGACAGATCGGGATAGAATATAGGCGTCCCAAAGCGGCGGCCCACGCTTGGCGAGGCCGAGGCGCCGGCAGCAAACGCGTCGTCGCTTGCGTCCATGGCCACGTCCGCGCGCTGAGCCGCGTGGGTGGCAGCGGACGACGTCGATTTCAGCGCAGACCGAGGAATGCCGGACCGGAACAGCGATGGCGACTTCTCTCCGAGTACAGCGCGCTGTGTGACGGGCGTGAACGCCACACGCTTGACCAGCTTGCGGCGCGGTGTCGTCGCCGGGAAGCGCGGCAGCGGCTGGTTCGCGGCACGCGGAGGTGCCGGCGTCTTGGAGAAGGCCATGACTGCAGGTGCCATGGGAATGGGAGCCGGTAGGGTGCTCCGCGCGGTGGTGCCGACGGTCGGAGCATTGGCCTTGGGCCTGCCCGCTTTCTCGGTTTCCGAGGCCGGCGGCACCAGCCGGACGGTGGCCTGCCCAGAAGCCTGCAGGCTGTTCGTTGTCGCTGACCGCTTCAAGGCTGAAAACAGCTGCGTGGGCGTCTTGGACGGCGTCTTGGATGGCGTCTTGGGCGGCTGGCTGCTTTCCGTGCCAGACAGCGCGCCGGCGGTGGCAGAGCGAGCAAGGGATGCCTTGGTGGGCGTGACCAGGGGGGCTGTGGTGTGCGAGCGGGTCAGGCCCGACAGGCCGTTCGTCGTCGCCGTGGGCCGGGGCAGAGCGCTCATTGTGCTCCCGTCGCGCGACATGGGGCGGCTGCTCGAAGCGTCGTCGCCCACGTGCTGCTTGAGGCGCTTGGCTGCGGACATGGGCGGCCCAGAGGGAGCCGGGAAGAGGGGGTTTGTCTTGCGCGCGGTCGTGGCGGACGAAGCGGACGAAGCGGGCCGCTGGCTGTCGCCAGCTGAGCCGGAAAGACCCAGACTGCTGTTGCTGCTGCTGTTGCTGTGACCAAACAGCGGGTTGTGGCGCTTCTTGGGCGTCGAGGCGGATGCCGATGCAGGCACGGCTGGCGTGCTGCGCGCGTCGTCCAGGTTCGCCTTGGACTGGGTCCGCTTAAGACCGCGGGTATGGCCGGCGAGGGCAGGCGTCGCAGCGGGTGTGGTGGCGGCCGCCGTAGCCCGCACAGGCGTGGAGCGGGCTGCGCGGAACGCAGAAGGGTGGTTGGCAATGGAGTCCATCTTGCTGAACTCGGCGGTGTGGGCGGCACTGAAGCGGCCGGCGCGGCTTTTGGGCTTGGCAATCTTGCGGCCGTTGGGGCCATTGCTGTCCTCAGCCGCCCGTTCGAGCGCACGCTGCGCCTCGAGAACGGCACGGATCTTCTGGGCCTCCTCGCGCAGCTCGTCCATCATGCGGCGGGCTTCGTCGCTGAGGCCGAGATCCGGAGCGCCGCCGCCCGCTTTCTGGGGGGTGGAAGCCGCCGCCGCCGCCGCTGCCGCTGCTGTCTCCTCCTCATAGGCCGTCGTGGTCTTGGTCGCAGACGGCGAGTGGGTGTGACCGGGCCGGGAAAAGCGGAAGGTGAAGGGCGAAAGTGCCGACAGCGGCGACCGCTTGTGGGAGGGCGTGTCGGGGAGCATGGTCGTGGCCGCGGCCAGGGCGGCCATGGACACGGCGACGGGCGGGTCCATCTTGCGTGTCTTGTTGGTCTTGGCCGTGGTCGGGCTCCCTTCGCACACGGCACGGATGTCGGCAAAGCCGAGCCGCAGCGCCGAGGACGGCGGCTCGCGGGGCGCGTTGGCCTTGGCCTTGCCGGGATGCATCTCGGAGCCCGAGGGCTTGGCCGGCGATGAGCTGGCCGGCGTGCGCGGCGGGACCGGGGCTGGCTGCTCGTCGCGGGTGTTGCACTCGTCTGCCTCGTGCTGCTCGGCGAGCGAGTCGAGGCCCGGCGTGGCGGCACCTCCGCATGGCTGTTGCCGGCCCGTCAGCCAACCGGCGTCTGAAGGCATCGTCGCGATGTGCGTCGTCGCCTCGTTTCTTACCTTGGAGTTGCTGGCCAGCCGAGCCGAGCGACGTCGAGTCATCGGCGCCATCGTGGCGGCGTACAAGTGCGTGTGACGCTGGATGAAGAGATGCGAAAAGCCGCGATCGTCGGGCTGGAGGGCGAGGAAGGGGACGAGAATGACAAGAATGTGGTCAAAACGACAGCGCGGCCAAACGAACGCGAAAGTGGGCGATAAACAACGCGAGCGACGGAGCCGGAGCGGCTATGATGTCAACAGCCTTTGCACACGCGAGGGGTCACGCGATGGTGGAGGGGATTCGCATTCGCATTCTTGTTTGGACCAGGAATGGGCGGGCGCTAGACAAGGCAGGCCGATGGAGGAAGATGGACGAGGTGACGATGGATGGCGATGGCGCGTCGGCTTGGGCCACTGGGGCAGGCGAGACCGCGGTTTGTTTACATGGGGAGCTTGGCCCAAGCTCCTTCCTTCCGTGCAACGAGCAACGGGCGGGTCCCAAACAAAGACAGTGCGCAGTCACACAGTAACAGTGCGAGAATGCACTGTTCTAAGGTCAACGGCCGTCGCAGGCGTCGGAATTACGAGAAGCAGCCCGTAAACGATCAGCGCACCGAGTGCGGACCTGCTATAGAGCACGGAGTCTGCAGAGTCTGCTTATGGATTCGAGGCCCGTCGGACCGAGGCGGTGAAAAGGAGAAAGGGACAGGAGACGGAGACAGGAGACGGACGGAGACGAGGGGTCAGGAGACGCGATCCGACACCGGGGTGCCCGACTGACGTCGCGGAAAGACGGCAGCTCTGATTAGTATACAAAGATACTAGCGAGAAGAGCCTCCTATACTCCGTAAGCATACAACTACGTCTCTCGTTCCTGGCGCGCCTGTCCTGTTCGTGCTAGTCCGGCAGGCTGCAATTCCGGCGAGGCCGTTGGGTTGCGTGCCTTGGGCAGCCATCGTGTTCCTGCAGACAAGCGTCGAGGAAGCAGCATAGTTGTACAGGAGTTGTACGACTCCTCCGTGCAAACACGCCAGCTGTCGTAGTCAAGTCGCCAAAGTCGAGGCGAGTGGCCCGGTCGATGCAATGTTTCGAACGGCGCCAGCGAGCGATCATGGCACGGACGGACGAGGCATATATGTTTTCTGGCGCTAGAATTCTTCTAGAAGGTGAGTTCGCGCCGTTTGGCCAGGAGGTGTGAGTGGGCGCGGCGCGGGCGGGTCGAAGAGGAAATACGAGGCGAGTGAAACGGTACAAAGTACGAGTGGTTGTATGCTTGGCATATTGTATTTTATGGAGTATAAAGTAGCATATATCGCCATACGCAACCAGATCGTACGAGGTATGCTTCTACCGAGTATGCACGTACAGAGCACAGCGGGCGCGGCCGCGGCCGCTGCAGCTGGCCGTCGCACCTGAGACAGGTCTCGCCTCCATGTCTCAACCCCAGCTCCTCGGAGATGCACGATGCACATTTTTTCCTAAACGGGCCCCCCCAGCTGTCAACCCCACTGCACGACGTCCCGTGCGGGCGCTGCTCTGCCGAAAGGGGGGTGGGAGGGATGTTCACTCAGATGGCGCACTGGCCGGTAGGCATTTTGCACAGCATCGGCGGACTCCGCTAAGAAGGGATAAAAAAAAAGAAAGAGCACGAAAAAACCGGGGCGGACGTCGTATTGTTTGCTGGCGCCAAGCCGCTCCCCCCAGCGCCAATTCCGCTCAGGTGACGTGAAAAAAAAGAAGCTGGGGACCCCTCCTCGCGTCGTCGCGGCCGCTGATTGGCTGGGACGGGTCACCCCCAGCGTGCTCCCTTGCCCGTCGAAAATTTTTCCCTTGCCTGCCGCCGGCTGCGGGCAGACCGGCGTCCCCGATTTCGCAATAGCTATAAGCATACGCAGCGCGTATAAGTACAACTATACGGACGGAGTATCATACACAAGAACGGGCCATACTGTACAAATGTGCCAGCGCCGCTGTCGAACCGATCTCGGCACGAACGACGCCCGGGCGCATCCCAAAGAGGAAACGCACAGAAGAGCTTGCGGCGTGGAGGCAGCACCTGCAACTACTCCGTACGGATATGCTTACTGCTTACAAGCAGCACCTGGCACCTGGCACTGGCACTGGCACCAGGCAGCACCCAGGCAGACACCTGGATGGCCGCTCTCAGCTGCTGCATGGCGCACGAGGCCGTTGCCCTGAAAATTTTTCACGTCCCATTGCCCGTGGCCTCGAGTCGATGCAGGAAAGTACGGAACACGGAGGACTTGGGTACTCCGTACTTGTACTTGTACACTCTGCGTAGCGCCTCCGTCTTATACGCTGCTCGGCAGGGGGTGTGGATTTAGTGCCAGCTGGCTGCTGCGAGCTGCCGAGTGACGACGACAAGGGAGCCAAGGCAGGCGGGGAGGAGATGAGGAGACGAGGATCGGACAGCAGTCGCCGTTTCGGCGTCTGGCAGGCGCCACCCATTGGCTCCGGGCGGGCAGCTGACGTCTCTGTCCTTCTGAGGAAAGAGGGGGCGCGGCCGGGTCTTTGTAGCGAGCATTCTTTGCGGCAGGCATTCTTAACGGGAGGACGAGGACAGTTTTGCCATCCGTACCTGCCCTGCCCGCCCTGCCCTGCCCTGTCCTCCTGCCTTCTTCCCCCACGAACAAAGGAAACCCAGACGGACTGCAACAGCGGAAGCGAACGGCCAGCCAGGCATCCATCCGTCCATCCACCCATCCATCCATCCATCCCTCGCCGGCCTCGCCTTGCCCTTTCCTGCATTCTCGTTTTTCGATTTTTCGGGGGGTTTTTTTTTCTCTTATTTTTTTCTTTCTCGGCCCCCCCCCTCCTCCCCAATTCGCATTACATAAAACCAACCCATTTCCTCGTCTCTTGCCTCTCACGCAACCTGTCATCGCCTTTACTCTTATCTTTTGACGCTCGACAGAGAAACCGCATCGAGAGCCTCATCTCCCCTTGTTTGACGTCTCTGCGCGCCGGTCTTTGGCTCCTGCTGACGGCTCACTATCATTGCCTGCCCACACGCCCCCCCCCCCCCCCCATTCATACCCCCAAGTCCCCGCCCTTATCGCGCGCCTCTGCCAAACCGTCCAGCGCTCTATACGCTCGCCGGCTTTGCGCGCGCGCGCCGCCTGCATTGATTTGTTCTACGGGCGTTCTTTGATTGTTCTATCGTCTGCGTCTGCGGCCGCCGCGCGCCTGTCGACCCCTTTTTCCCGCGCGCCCGTTTCCAAACGGTCGGGTCGGCCGGCCGAGGATCGACCCCCTTCCCCCCCCCCCCCCTTCCTTCTTCCCCCCCGTTCGACCCCCGGCCTGCTGCAACGGCTCGTCGCCGTCATCTTGCGTGCCCAGGCCGTCGCTCGGTCTTCTCCGTGGCTTCTCCTCTTTGGGACGCGGACGTGCAAGACCGGCCCCGGCGCCCCCTTCTCATTGGCGTGCCTGGCGGCTGAGCGAGACGACGAAAGCAGGGCCCTACGACATACGACGTGCCTCTGCCTCCGTCGACGGCCCGTGGCCTGTGCACGCATCACCCTGCTGCAGAGACGACGACGGTCGACGCGCGCCTGGAAAGGCTGTCTCGTTCAAAACGGCAGAAACGGCTGAATACGAAATCGGGCGAAAAGGGGCATCCGGCGTCGTCTTCTGTCTTATACGCGACCGGTCCTCGTTTCCGGCTCTCTTTGCGGATTTTCTCTTTTTCTTTTTCCCCTTTCTGTTTTTTTCTTTTGGTTTTCTCTTTGTCCCCCGCCGTCACCCTCGCCTCACCTCACCTCACCTCATCTCTTACAAGCGAGACCCACCCTTTCGCCGGGACTAAGAGAGCAGGGCCACAGGACGACCAGATCCCGTCCACCCTCTGTTCACTCCTCGTTTCCCTTTGCGCCACCGAGGCCCTCCTCTCTTGTCCTCGTTTCGTTTTTCTGGTTCCTGTCGCGCACTCGACTATCTCGCGTTCTGTTCTTCACCGCGTCTCCCGCTTGTCCGGCGGCCGGCTGCTGCAGTCTGGCGCTCGCCTCTCCTCCTCCACCCCCCTCCTCCCCCCCCCTCCCTTCCCCCTTCCCCCCCTCCTCCTCCCCCGTCTTTTCACTGCCGCTGTCGTCGAGGCGCTCGCCGCCCTCCGACTCCCGCGCCGCCGACGTCCAGGGACATGGCCGACACTAGCATGTCCATCGACAAACATGACAGCAACATCAAGCACGACTCGGACGAGTCCCTAGACTCCAGCCCCGAGGGCGACCACCCGTCCTTTGCCGGCGGCGCCCTCGACGGCAGTGCCCACAGCAATGCCCAGGACAGCAGCCAGCCCATCAAGCGCAAGGGCGGCCGCAAGCCGGTAGGCTGGCCCAGCGAAGCACACAGCTACACTACAAGTACAACGTCCGTTTGCTGACCTGACCCCCCAGATCTATGCCACGTCCGAGGAGCGCAAGCAGCGCAACCGCCAGGCGCAGGCCGCCTTCCGCGAGCGCCGCACCGAGTACATCAAGCAGCTCGAGGAGACCATCCGCGTCCACGAGCAGAACCTGCACAACCTGCAGACCGCCCACCGCCATGCCGCCGACGAGTGTCTGATGCTGCGCTACAAGAACTCGCTGCTTGAGCGCATTCTGCTCGAGAAGGGTATGCTTGCTTCCCTCGTCCCCTCCCTCATTCTCCCTCCCTTCCTCTTCTGACCGCCAGGCATCGATGTCCAAGCTGAGCTGCGCGCCAAGACCGGCAGCCCCAACCTGGGCCCGACACACATGCCCCAGAACCTCGTCCAGCCGCCGCCAATACCGCGCGCCATCCTCAACCGCCACCACGCCCGCCGCTCCAACTCCAGCCTCGCCCCCAAGCTCGACACTGCCGGCATCAACCCAGGCCACCCCACCCCCACCTCGGTCGGCGCCTCGCCCAAGAGCCGGCCCACGCCCTCCTCCCACTCCGGCTCGCCCTCCGCATCCACCTCCGCCTACGGCCAGTCCCCGGCTGCCTCGGGCTCTGCCTCCGTCTCGGACCCCTCCGCCTCCATCCGGCCCATCATGGCTGCCCCGGCCCCGGCCCCGCCCCCAGTCCCGGCCCAGCCCCTGCCTCCCCCGCCGCCGCTGCCTCCGCAGCAGCAGGTCCACCAGCCGCCACCTGCCGTCACCGCGTCCGCCATGAAGGCCGGCCAGCTCGGCGGTGCCATGCCCGGCATGGTCGGAGGGGCCCCCCTCCCACCAAGGACGATGCAGCAGCGCCAACGGCAGCAGCAGCAGCAGCAGCAGCAACAGCAGCAGCAACAACAACAACAGCAGCAGCAGCAGCAGCACCTTCATCACCAGCAGCACGCTCTGCAGCAGCACCACCCGCAGCAGCAGCACCTGCACGCGCAGCACCTCCCCCAGCAGCAGCATCCGCAGGCGGTCCAGCAGCACCCACCACCGCTGCCATCTCCCCAGCCCGCCACCCCGCGGTCGGGCGGCGTCGGCGGCGCGCCATACTATGCTGTGCCCGGGTTCCAAAACCACATCGAGCAGCTAGGTAAGCGACCTTGGATCCTACGTAGGTTCCGCATTGTCTTTTTTTGTCTGGCGCGTGGCGTGACCGAATCCGCTCGTGTTGCTAACCGCCCGTGCTCGGGTTGCAGAGCAAGAATACGAGGCCGCCGACGACATGATCGAGGACCCCAGCGAGGGCCCCGATACCCCATCGGGTCCCAGCCCCTACCCCGGCACCACCTTCTCCACGGCACCGCCGCCCCTTAGCCTGGCCAGCCCGGCCACCAGCGTGGCGCCCTCCGCGACCTCGTCCATGATGGGCCCCGGCGTCGGCGCGGCCCCCAACGGCTACCCGTCCATGACCCAGCTGCTCGACCCGGCCCTCGACTGGGACCCCTTTGGGCTCAGTGCCAGCATGCAGTTCCCCACGCAGTTTTCCTTTGACACGAGCAACACGAGATGAAACGACGGGAGCTGCGGCTCCTCTTCCCGTGCGGCACAGGACGACTTTCCTTGCTGTTTCTGCCCAGCGTCGGCCAGTCGAGCGGCGGCAGCAGGCGTATATCCGACTCGATTCCATATTTTGTTCCTTCTACTTTCTCTTCTGTCTGGGGCTTTCCGGGGGCGCTGGCCGCCGTGTGCGGCCCGTTCCCTGGAAGCGGACCCTGCGACGTTGTTTTTGTACATTGATTGATACCCCCTTTCCCTGTTGATTTCCTTTTTGGTTTCTCTACCATCTCGTCCCCGTATGATCTTATTTCACATGTCTCATGACGACGGGCGTTGCTCGGAAGACGCGTTGCGCGCTTCTCCATCAAGGACAAAACGGACAGTACGGACCGGGCGGTTATGTTTTGTTTCTTGAACGCTTTCTCGTCTGTTTTCATCGCACTCACGTTTACATCTTATGACGCATCGCATACTTTGGGGGGGCACAGCATTCACCGGGCTGTCGGCCACACAGTCAAGCATCCTGGGAAAAAAAAGGGGAGAGGGCAATTTCTACAAAAAGCAAACCGGGAGCAATGTCGGCTGGGGTTTTGCGGAGGGGACAGTCGAGCGGTTCTGGGCTTGATATCTGGCTTTCTTTTTTTTTTGTCTACGGTTTTGCATTGCAGGAAGTTGAAAACGAAATCCTGTTGAAATTTTGGTAGTCTGAAAGCCTGTTTCTTCTCACTTTTTGATTTGTGCTTTTCACGGCGGTGTATGTGAGATGGCGGAGACGACGCCCACGACGGCTATGAAGACCACGATCACGACGACCACTCTAGGGAGACGACGGAAGGCGACGACTACACCCCCTTGGCAAGGCTGCAAACCAGATACAAAGCGGACGAATAGAAAGCGCCCTCAAGTCGAGCTGTCTCTGGGACGTGTTCACGGTCAAGTGAAGGTATAGCACGAAAAAGGGTGACGCTGGGCGAGCACGAAAGCAGCGGATGTTTTTGCCGCAGCCTTGCGCCTTGTGGCCGTCTTTGCTTCTCTGGTCTCGAGAGATGTCGAGAGAGATACAACGTAGAGAGTGTCTTTGCAGAGATGCGTTTGCTGCACGTGTTTGCTGAAGAGGGCCGCAGACCATCTTCCATACCCTGTCCGCCAGCAGAGCCAGGGCAGATGCGTTTGCTCGCGGCCGGTCTTTGTGTCCTCTCTTCACGGATGCCATGGATGGCCACGCGGTGACTTACTGTTTGCCGTTTTCTGGGCGCCAGCGTGTCACTGCAAACGAGGTGGTGTTTGCCTGGTCACTGTGTCTTTTCCTCTGCCTTGACCGACAACGCAGTCAAAGAGATGGCGAGAAGGAGCCTGCTGCCTGTTCTTTTGGCCCATGACAACGTGCCGCGAGAGAGCTCGCCGCGTCCTTCTTTTTGCCTTTGCCTCCCATTCCACCGTGGACGTCTCTCTCCAGACCTGTTTCAAGACCGGCCTCCGCTCTTCCTGTTCATCGATCCGTGCTTTCATTCATGCACGCCATGCACGAGAAGGGGGAGTCGGAGCATGCCGACACGGGCGACCTCTCGAGCTCCATCGTCTTCGTGAGGGCGTCGGACCTGGGCGAGGACCAAAACGGCGGCGGCGGCGGCGGCGGCGGCTGCCCTTACCAACCATGCAGGGCCTCCTCACCAAATTCGAAAGCCGGCGTGACCGAACGCGGCACGTCCGGGGGACCGCCGGCCAAGCGCGCCCTCCAGCCGCCCAGCAACGCCACTCCGAGCAGCTCGAGCAGCTGTCTCCTCGTCGACGCCGACAGTATCGGCATCTCGGCGTACGACGACGTCACCAGGCGCAAGTCCGACATCAGCGACAGCAGCGACGACTGTGAAGACGACGACGACGACGACGCCACATATACGCGCGTGTCGGCCGAGGAGTTTCTGGTCCCGTCGGACGCCGAGCTGCGCGCCTTGTGCGGCGCCCGTCGCGCCGCCGGCTGGGGGAGCGAGGACGAGGACATTGATGCCCCGGCGGCGGCGGCGGCTGGTGCCCGAGGGATCAAGAAGGCGACGACAGCGGCGAGCCCGCTCCCGGGCGCCGTCGTGGGCGGCCGCCGGGCGGCTCTCCAGAACGCCGTGGCCGTCCGGACCTGCACAGCCACGGGCGAGGCGACGCAGCGCGCGAAGCGCATGGCGGCCCGGGTGTTCACCACGACGAGCTCCCGCAGGGCAGCCCTCTTGCGCAAGCTGCTGCTCAACGATGCCAACGATGCCGTGCTGCCGCCACCGCCGCCGCCGCCGCCGCCGGGGCATCAGTGTCCTCTTCCCCCCCGTGAAGCCGGGCAGGACGGCGGTATCCAAGCTGCGTCTTCACCGGCTCTGGAGACGGCACCGTCCCGCAGCAACAGAGCGGCTCGAAGAGGCCAAAGACAACAAGCCCACCTCGACGACGCCGAGCCTGAGCAGCTGCCAGACCACCAAGCAGGGCAGACGCGGGCGCGAGCCGCCGCGGAACCAGCGCCGCTCCCTCAGCGCCGGCCGTCGGTGGCATCGCTGTGCTCCAGCGACAGTCTGCCGAGCAGGGACACGCTCTTGGACGACCCGATGACCGGCGGCACGCTCTTTGAGCGCGACCCGTCGGGCGCTCTGCGGGCCGTGGTGGCAGCCAACGAGAGCGGATAGCACCCATGGCGCTGACAGAGGGCTTTCCTCTTGCTGCGGTCCTCGGGCCATGAACATAGCGACTCCGAAATCACCAAAGCTGTCAAAGCCATCAAGCACCGCCTTAGCCACGCCCTTCATACTTGACCGATTTGTGCTCTTCCCAGCACAGCTTCGAGCAACGTGGCACTCCAGTGCTGCGCTGGCTCCCTTTTCGTTGCTCTCCTTCGCGAGCCAACCTGTTCGGAGGCATTTCGAGAAGTCTGGACGGGGAAAGGGCGGTATGCGGCAACTTGGAGCCTCTGGCTCACGCCGTCGCACGCCAGCTCAAACTCAAGCAGCAGGACTTTGTCACAACGTTCCTGAACGCTGGCGCCTGATGACGTGACGATGCCGACTTCGGAAGGCCCTGTGTGGCCTCTGCCGGAGCCCTAAATGGTGGCTCGATGCTCCTACCACGTTCCATCATCTCCACCGGCATTGACTTCGCAGTCTCCGATGCAGGCTTGTGCCTCTTCCGCCACGACAAGCATGGCATCATCCTCGTCTATGCCGGCGACCTTCTCATGACAGCGCCTGGCGCATCATATCTCGACAAAATGAGTGCCATCCTTGGCAGAAAATATCAAATCCAGGCCCTCGGCGATGGCAGCTCTTTTCTAGCATTCCGTCTACAGCCCGAAATAGCCGCACATAGACACATATTCTAGCTTTTTGGCTCAGCCCAACTCTGGCCACCGTGAATCGGATGCGTGTACTTGTACTCCGTTACACCCAATTCCGTGTGACGCACCACTGCTTTTATTCCGGCGTCCGACATCGTAAAGCTGGGCTGTCACAAAGGTCGACCTGGTGTGGCCACGGAGGCAGGAGACCAAGAAGTAGTGATCGAGACGCAGATCAGAAGATACAGCTCCGAACACAGAACCCCTGCAGAGCCTCTTTAACACTGATGTCAAAGACACGTGATACTACGTGATAACAGTGGATTACACAGTGCAAACACCAAATGCACCGTACAATGGCGAGCCCTAAGACTCGGTTGCGTGCCCACACAACAATTATTTTGTGGGGTACGCCCGGCTGCCGCAAATTGGCATAGCTCCGGCATGGGGAAGCTTGGTCCCTGCGGACAGACGTTCTGGGCGACGATGCATGGTTGTTGATAAGAGCAGATGCGGAGAGTTTCTCTCTAGAAAGCACATAAGTAGAAACGTCTCTGAAATTCAGCACCAAAGAAGCAAAGATGCTTCTTTGTCAGCGCTCACGGCCCGTTTGAATGCTCGGCTCCAGCCAGGCTGCTTCTGGAGCCAGAGGGCGGGCAGGTGCGCCCCGTAAACATATGCATAGGGCGCGCCGGGAACAATTGGCCGGGGGCACAAAGGGACTGGACGAGGAAAGCTTTCAAAGAAGAAAGAGCAACGGAGCTCGAATGCCCCGTCGAATCAAGCAGCGAACCGGCGAGCGTTCTTTGTAAAGAAAGCACGACCCAGTCGAGTGGGCGCATGGGCGAGTCAGCATGCTCCCCGCCTGGCTGTTACTAGCGGATGTACCTGTGCACGCTGCTTTGCCGCACGGCCCACGCAAAGCGGGACTTACTCCTCTACCAAATTTTTGGCCCAGCCGAGCTCCTTCCTTTGCTGTTTCCCTATTTCGCAATTAATTCTCGAATTTATTTTATTCTTTTTTTCATTTTTGGGGGGGCTCGCTTCTTTTTTTGCCTTTTTTTTTTTCGTCCCGTCGCTTTTTCCGTCTCCTTTCCCCTTCCCTCGTCTCCCGTTTCTCCCCTTCGCAAAAGGCAATCTGCTTCATCGCGTCCCCGACCACCACCACATTGCTGCCATTTCGATTTCGCCTTTTTTGAAAGGCGAACCGGCCAAGGCGACAACACCATGTCTGTCGCCTCCAAGGTGCGTTCGCTCTCTTCTTCCTGTTCATTCTCTTTGCCCGTCTCCCTCTTTCTTCGCCACATGCGCGACGCGCGCCGGATCTGTTGTCGGCCGTCCCCCGTCACGATGCCGTTGGCAGCCAATCCGGCCGAGTCAGCGCGCAGCTTCTGGGCATCTCGTCTGCCCTGCCGGTTGCGCGGCGGGGCGGTGCATTGGGCGGGTCGCCGAAGCTATCGTGGACCGGCGGTGACCCGCGGACGTGCCGGCAGCCGACGACAGAAGACGGAGGGCGCACGTCGTGCCTCGGCCTATGGTCCCTTTGCTTGCCTTCGCATCATCGTTCAAGCCTCTACGTGCAGCGTGCTAACTGAGACTCCGTGCAGAACCCCTTCGACCTCCTCGGTAAGATCCCTGCCGCATAGCACGTCCTTCCGCCTCCATGCTCGCCGTCGCTGCGGATCCAGTTCCCGGCTGCAAACCTGCTGCCGCTCACCAGCCTGTCTCTTCCATTGCGGCGCTCCTGCAGGAGGCTTGAAAAGGAAGAGACATGGGCTTGGTCCATAGCCAGGCAGGGGAGGGCAGGGAACCTAGGCAGATTCAGGCACAGCATACGACACCAGCTCGTGGGGGGCTCCTCGGCGACAAGCGGAGACATGCGACTAACATGGGTGTTTTTCGACAGGCAACGAGGATGGTGACGCGGAAGTCGTGGTGAAGGCGGGCGCGGCCACCCGTGCTGCCAAGGCCGATGTCAAGACTCCGGCCACCTCCCGTCGTCCCGGTGCTTCGGGCAACGAGGCTGGTACGTTGGCACCACACCATCGCCCGAGGTTTTGCCCGCGTCATTCGGCCTGTCTAACATTTGTCCTTGTTTCAGCCTTCCGTGATCGGAACGCCGGCGCCGAGCGCAACCGGTCGAAGCCCACCGACGAGGTTCCGCGCGGCGGTGCCCGCGGCGGTCCCGGTGCTCGCGTCCGCGGCAGTACGTCCTGCTCATCTCTGACGGGCCGCCACGCCTGTGTGGATTAGACCGAGCGCATGTTGCTGACTGCCGAAACAGACCGCGGCTCGCGCTTCCCGCGTGACCGTGACGACCGTCACTCCAAGGGCCTTCCGAGGTAGGCAACCCCTGTTACGCTCCGAGGGCGGGTCGTGTGCGGCCAAGACGCATATCGTGCTCCAGAATGCTGACACGCCAGCAGCTCCACGGAGAAGCACGCTGGCGGCCACACCGAGGGTGAGGCCGAGAAGCGTGACGAAGAGGCCGGCGAGGCCATTGCCAAGAGCGAGGAGAAGGAGGCTGCTGCCGAGGATGCCAACGCCGGCGCCGAGGAGGAGGCCGAGCCCGAGGAGAAGCTGATCTCGTACGACGAGTACATTGCCCAGCAGGCGGAGAAGAAGCTGAGCCTCGAGGCCTCGCTGTCGGTCCGCCAGGCCAACGAGGGCACCCAGGCCAAGAAGGAGTGGGCCAGCGCCAAGCCCCTCGTCAAGGACGAGGACGACGAGTTCATTGCCGGCACGGGCGCCAAGCCCAAGCGCGAGCGCGAGCGCAAGGTCAAGCAGGTCATTGAGATCGACAGCCGCTACGTCGAGCCTGAGCGCCCCCGCGGCGGCGCCCGTGGCGGCCGCGGCGGCCGTGGTGGCGAGCGCGGTGGCGACCGCGGCGACCGCGGCGGCCGCGGCGACTTCCGTGGCGACTTCCGCGGCGGCCGTGGCGGTCCGCGCGGCGGCCTGCGCGGTCGGGGCGAGCCCCGTGGTGCTCCCCGTGGTGGCGCCCCCCGCGGCGCCCCTCGCGGCGGTGCCCTGCTGAACCCCAAGGACGAGAGCGCTTTCCCGAGCCTGGGCAGCTAGATCCGCTGCCTGTTCAGCACCCCAAGACAAGCCGGTGCGCCGTGCGGCCAGCCCACCACCGCCCGCGATGTGTGTGGGTGGTGGTGGGTGACCCCTCTGGTGGCACCGCGGATCTTGTTCCTCTTTTTGACCCTACAAAAAGAAAACCGGAGAGGGAGATGTGGACGATGTTGCGTGGACGCGGGAGTGTGCGGTGGAAAATGCGAGGAATATAAAAAAATAGGTCCTGTGTGTTGTCAGTGTTTGCTTTTTTCCTTCCCTCTCTCTGCCCCTTTTTTTGGTGTGTCTCTCTTCCAGGTCGATCTTTGATACTCTGCGGCATCTGAATTTTGCCCTGGGGGCCGTTTGACATTGTTCGTTTACGGGAACGTACCGGAAGGGTGGGATTTGTTCTCCGATTTTTCCTTTTTTACAAAACGGTGATTCTATCTATACAGACGGCGGGGATCTCTCGGCAGGGACATAGCACAACCAAGAACAAGATTCAAACATTCAAAACAACTTTTTAGAAACTGTGCCAGACAAAACCGTGGACCAGAGCGAGGAGATGCAGAACCAAAAGAACGTGACGCTGTATCGTACAAAAATCATGATATGCCAACCACCAAAGTCATGGACAGACACGGAAGCCGGACAACCGAGCCCGCGTGGAGAGAGGGGCGCTGCCCTTGTCTTCTCTACCGCCTCACCTTGCGCAGCGCCCGCCGGGCGTCAATGGCCAGGCTGGCCACCAGCAGCGCGGCGTTGAAGACGGCCATGAGGTAAAAGGGGGCGCCGCGCGACCAGCGGTCGAACAGGAAGCCGCCGAGCTTGGTCAGCAGCAGGATGGCGCCGCCGCCGCACCACGAGTAGACGCCCGCAATCGAGCCCTTGAGGTGGATGCGGGAGGAGGCCGGAGGACCGCCGGCCGCCGCCGCGTGGTGGTGGCCGCCGTGGTGGTAGTCGCCGTCGCCAACGCCGTCACCGCCGTCACCGCCGTCGTCGCCGTCGCCGCCGTCGCCGCCATCGTCGGCAACCAGCAGCGGCGCTCCTTCGGAGGCGTCGTCGTCGCCGTTGGGGGCAGCAAAGTCGTGGGTGGCCACGCCGTCGCCGCTGCCGTCGTCCTCCGCGGCGGCTGCGGTCAGATCGGCGGCCAGCACGCCCTGGCCGAGAGAGCCCAGGCTGCAGACGATGGCGCCGATCTGGCTGATGCCGACGAGGGCGGCGACGAGGAAGACGACAGGCGAGCCGCCGCGGCCGTCGACGTTGCGGGGCTCGGGGCTGGGCAGCAGGGGAAAGGCGACGTAGCCGGCGATGCCAAACGTGGTGGCGACGACGAGGGGCCAGTTGACCCAGCCGCCGCAGCTGCAGCGGCGGCTGCGGCGGCGGCGGCCACCGCCCCCCCTGCCGGCGGCCGCCAGGTAGCCGAAGACGGGGGCGCACAGCAGGCCGGTGAGCTGGGCGACGCCGGTCAAGATGGCGGCCAGCACGTAGGCGGCGCGGCACTCCTTCTTGAGCTCGGGCGAGGGGTCGTTGGGGGCGCCCTGGCAGAAGCCGTGGCCGATGAAGAAGGCGTTGACAAACAGCGGGACAAAGAGCGAGATGGCGACGGTGGACGCGCGCGCGACGAAGCCGCCCAGGTAGCCCAGGGCGATGTCGGCGTCGGTGAAGCCCAGCTCGACCGAGTCCCGCAGCAGGCGCCAGTAGGGCAGCGGTTCGCTGGCGGACGACGACGACGACGACGACGGGCCGCCCGAGAGGGCCGCCTCGGTGCGCGCCAGCTCGTCGCGGCGGCGGCGGCCGCCCGACGCGCCCGACGCAGTCCCAGCCCAGAGCATGCGCCAGCCCTTGCCGTCCTCGCCGCGCAGGTGGCGCAGGCCGACGGCGACAAAGGCGGCGACGGCGACGGCGACGGCGGCGACGACGTAGAAGCTGTCGGCGACGGCCTGCGCCATGGTGCGGCCGTCGATGCGGCCGAACTGGGCGGGCAGCGGCAGGAACAGCACGAGGGCCACGAGGGCGCCGCAGCCGGTGAAGAGGCCGACGAAGCCGGCCAGCTGGGACGGCTTGGACGGGCGGCCGGCGCGCGAGAGCGGTTGGTCGACGACGCCGACGCTGCCGGAGAGGGTGCGGCGGCGCCGGGCCGATGCCGACTCGGACGACGCGGTGCCGCGGGCGCGCTGCAGGCTCTCGGCGAAGCGCTCCGGGGTGATGGTCAGCTGGGACTCGATGGAGAGGGCGCTGTCGCGGGGGTTGCCGCGGACAGGGGGGGCGACGGTGGCGGTCTTGGGCAGGGCCGGGCCGTCGCGGGTCGTCGGGGGCTCCGAGTCGTCGGTCAGAGAGGGCAGAATGGCCGTGACCATGGTGGCCCTGGACGGTTAGCAAGGAGATCGAAGGCCAGAGGGCCAGAGTGCCAGAGGGCCCTAGGGCCAGGAGGACAGGACAGCACGTACGAGGCGGTGGCACCGAGAGCAAAGAGGATGCGGGCGAGCAGCAGCTGGGGGTAGACATTGGAGGCCTGGACGGAGAGCACGAGGGCGAGGGCGATGATGGCGTAGCCGAGGACGGCGACGAGGCGGACGCCGAGGCGGTCAGAGACGAGGCCCCAGGCGGGGCAGGCGACGAGGGCGACGAGCTCGTCGACGAAGCCGAGGGTGCCGACGATGTCGCCGACGCCGGTCTTGACGCCGATGCGGTCGGTAATGACAAAGGAGATGCTGCTGTTGAGGAAGACGAGGAAGGCGATGGAGAAGAGCGCGATGCCCAGCAGGTAGGTGGCGGCCTGCAGCGGCGTGGTGCTGCGGGAGAAGGGCAGGCGGCGCAGGGCCGCCTGGACGAGAGCGGGGGCCATTGCGAGGAAGGCGAGAGAAGGGCGAGAAGGGCCAGGGCTCGGACGAAGAGAGACGCGAGATCACGAGAGATCGCGAGAGGACGCGCGGGCAGACGAGGGCGACGAGGGCGCGCGGCGGACGGCTCGGAGCACCGGCCTTGGCCAGCCCATGCAGGCAGAGACTCTGACAGCGGAAGGGGCCGGGAGACAGGGCGCGGTCGTCTGTCCGGTCGTGCTGCCTCGACGATGATGTCGCGCGTGCTGAGGCGTGCGGAGGTTGTTTTCTATTGCTCCGTACTTGTACGTATTTACATAACAGCCGAGACACGCTCGGCCGCGGACCGGCGCTGTTGGCTTAGTCATTTTGTGTGGGCGGCGGGCGGCCGAGGGCTGCCGCACGCTGTGCCGTGCCCTATCTTGCCGACGTCGGCCCTGTGAGGCCGGGCCCTGCAGCACCATGGGTAGCTGCGGCCTAGCACACGCCCCAGGGGCAGCGCGGCTCACCGCTCGACGCCAAAATAGAAGTATTTCCAAAAAAAAGCCAAAAAGTCGCCCACCGGTCCCTGGACGCACATTGGCGCAGCCGCACGCAGACGACAGCGCATTGGCCTCGGACTCAGCACAGGACCATGTCGGCCTCGCTGCCGGGGAGCCGCGAGCTGCCGGCCTCGCAGTATGACCTGACGACGTACTGGGGGCGGGTGCGGCACACGGCGGGGATCACGGACCCGAGGTAGGTCTGCGGTCTGGGGCGGTCTGGGGATAATCTACGGACAGCTGACGGCCAGGACCCTCTTCGTCGGCCGGACCGGGCTCGAGCAGGCCAAGCAGGCGATCGTGGCGTACAAGACGGGCCAGACGGCGGAGATGACGCCAGAGCTGTGGCAGGCCAAGAAGGTGGTGGACGCGACGCTGCACCCGGACACGGGCGAGCCGGTGCTGCTGCCGTTCCGCATGTCGTGCTTTGTGCTGTCGAACCTGGTGGTGACGGCGGGCATGCTGACGCCCGGGCTGGGCACGGCGGGCACGGTGGCGTGGCAGGTGGCCAACCAGTCGCTCAACGTGGCCATCAACAGCGCCAACGCCAACAAGTCGTCGCCGCTGACGTACGGCCAGCTGGCGCAGTCGTACTGCCTGGCCGTGGGCGCCTCGTGCTCCGTCGCCGTCGGGCTCAACAGCCTGGTGCCGCGCCTGACGCGCCTGTCGCCGTCCACGCGCCTCGTCCTCGGCCGCCTCGTGCCCTTTGCCGCCGTCGCCAGCGCCGGCGCCCTCAACGTGTTTCTCATGCGCGGCGAGGAGATGCGCACGGGCATCGACGTGTACCCCGTGGGCGGCGGCGGCGGCGGCGGCGGCGACGGCGACGAGAAGCCCGCGTCGCTCGGCAAGAGCCGCGCGGCCGCGCGGCTGGCCGTGGGCGAGACGGCGCTGTCGCGCGTGCTCAACAGCTCGCCCATCATGGTGCTGCCGCCGCTGATCCTGGTGCGGCTGCAGCGCACGGCCTGGCTGCAGCAGCGCCCGCGCCTGACCACGCCCATCAACCTCGGCCTCATCCTCGTCACCAGCTACGCCGTGCTGCCGCTGGCGCTGGCCGCCTTCCCCCAGCGGCAGCGCATCGCCGCCGACGCGCTGGAGCCCGAGTTCCACGGCCGCGGCGGTGCCGGCGGCCTGGTCGAGTTCAACCGGGGCATCTAAGGTGTAGTTGGGCGTTGTGAGGCCAAGAGGCCAGGCGTCTCCCGATGAGACCGCCGGCACAACGCCTGCTTATTGCCTCACTGCAGCGCTAGAGACCGAACCACTTTTGCGGAGTCGGTGACGCCAGGTCTGCCTGCGGTGCTGAGCCTGGGGAGGCGGGAGAGAAGGAGGGAGAGGAAAGACTGCAGCGTCGCAATTAAAGACAGGAATGCGCTGCTGGTCCTGCACTTTCCAAAACGAGCAGCGGGACGCGAGCCAGCCGCAGGGCGATCCAGATCTTTTCTTGTTTCTTCTGCCTGAGCAGGCACTGTGCCGCGGCACAGTCTGGGCGCACGGCCGGCCAGGCCATCAGTACTTGCATTTGTACTTGGGCCTGTGGCGACTTTCCCAACAAGCGACTCTCGTTTTCCGGACACAGTGCAGATGAGACGGTTTGAGACAGGCTCATGCCTCCCGCTCCTTCCTTGTTCGGTCTCCTCGTGCTGAAGACCGAGAGGCCGGCCAAACCGGGGAATTCAGGGTCGAAATCCAGACCAAACCCTCTAGGCCCAAAGCAGGGCCCAAACGAGCCCGGGAATGAAAGGGCCTCCGACAGAGGATAAGCCCGTCGGTTGGGACGCAAGATAGAGACGAAATAGAACAAGTACGGGAGGAGGGCCGACCAGAGAAAGAAACGACGCGAGAAAGAGAGCGGAAAACGGCAGCCAAGGCGTGCTGGGCGACCCGCTGCACGAGAACGCCGTACGGAGTACGGAGTAGTGGGCTGGGGCGGCGGGTTTCCTAGCGCTCTGCCAGGCAATAGCCCCTGTGCGCACGGCAGACGAGGGACTCGTAAGATCTTGTGCCGCTGCCTTGGCGCACAGTGGCTGCTCTTGCACAGTCGGAGGCTTCCTCCGTGTAGTTGTACAAGTAGTTGTACTCCGTACACAGCAATGAGCAAAGACCATCAGTACGCCTTGGGCTCCAAGCATAGGAAAAGGCATACGGAGTACTACGGAGTACTCTGGAACAACACGTCGCCCATCAGCGTTCGCCTCAGACCCGGCCGCGAGATAAGGCGCCCCGGCGGCCCTGCTCTGCCTACCGTCCACACAGTGCGCAAAACTCGCACACGGCCCCGTCGCGCGTGTGCGTCGCACTCTTTGCCCGCCGGCGCTCCGCCGTGGGCCCCATGCTGCGTGCTTAGTCGCTCCTTCCCCCCCTCTCCCGCGCCGCCCAGTCAAGCCGCTCGCTGCACACTGGCTGCCAGGCCGGCTGGCCAGGCCAGCCGTGGCCGACCAGGCCGCTAGCCTACGGGCGCTCTCAGCACGCTGGTGGCTGGCTGGCTGGCTGGCTGGCCGCCCTGGCACACACTGACGGGGCTGCTGGCGGCACCCTGGCGGCGCACACGGGCACCCTGGACGCCAGCCAGTCAGTCGCTCCTACCACAACAAACCGCCTCCTCCTCCCTCGGCCTCGTCGTCGCTCGCCAGACGCTCCTTCCGTGCCCTGCCCCAACGCCCTCTTCGTCCTGCCCTCTCTTCAAATTGGCTGCTCGGCATCCCAGCACCATCCTCTTTTCGCTCTTCTCACAAGCCTCACGTCCTCGCCAATTTTTTTTTGGTTCGTCCGAAACAACTGCACCCAGACAAAGTTCCTCCGCTCGCGCGCCCCCCCCCACTCCCTCGCGCCCTCGCTCCACTGTGCCAAATGCTGCCTCCAGTCCGCCTCTGACGAACGAGGCACCGCCTTCTGTGCACGCACGCTGCTCTCTCGTTTTTCTCTTCCTTTCTTTCCCTCCCCAGACGAGAGGCGTTTCTCCTTTCTCAAGCCTTGCCAGAACCGAACTGGAACGCGGATCGCGGCGTCCAAACTCGCCGGCCCCTTTTCCTGTTTCTCGTTCTTGTTTTACCTCGTGTCGACCACACACACACACACACACCGCCGGCCAGCCACGCCTCCGGGGAGAAAAAAATACAGCCCGCCGCCGCCGCCGGAAAACAAAGGGCCTTCCTCCTCGCCGCCGCCAGCAGAAAACAGCCCCTAGCCGAACTTTTTCCAGGGCCTGTAGCCGCCCCGACCGAAGCGCTACTGCCCACTCAGCTCGCTGCCACGGCACACCACCACCCACTGCACACCACCACCACACGCTTTGTCGCCGCCGGCTGCCCCATCCCCTCTCCCCCCTCGGTCGGCTCTCGCTTTCTCGACCCTCGCCCAGACCCAAGGCTTCGATTGCTCTTCTCTCTCGCCCATCGCCATCTCTCTTTGCATCGCTCGACGTCGCGACGTCTGCGCTTTCTCCCTCCCTCCCCCCCTCCTCCCTACCCTTTTCCCGTCGTCTTGAACAAGAGACGCCTCCCGTCCGATTGAGAGACGCCTCGCTCTCCGCCGTCCCCCACAATGTCGACGCCGACCACGGCTACTGCGACGCTTCCTCCCTACGCTGCCGGCTTCCCTTTTGCTCACCAGTCGTCCTATCGGCCACCGCTGCCGGGCTCGTCGAGCCGCCTGGGCCCGCTGCCGCCCGTGTCGTCCTCGCCGTCCTCGTCGGCCGCCTACGTCCCCTACTCGCCGACCTCTGCCCATCTCGCGCCCATCTCGGGCGCCCCGAACGGCACCACGATCGCCGCCGCTGCTCCGCCTGCGTCCACGGCCGCCGCCGCCGCCGCTGCCAACCAAGCAAACCACGCCCGGGCGCTCTATCACGCTCATCTCGCGCACAGCAGCAGCCACAGCGGTCACAGCGGCCACAGCGGTCACATCGGCCACCACGGTCACAACGGCGGCCACGCGGCCGCTGCCCACAGCCACAGCCAAAGCCACCACGACGGGGGGGCCGTCTCCTCCCCTGGCTACCCGGCCACCACAGCAGACACCCTGCCGCCGCCCACAAGGCTCTCCCACGCGACCACCACCACCACCGCTGCCGGCACACCCGCCGCCTCGGCCACAACAGACGCCGCCCCCGTCCACGCGGTCATGGGCTCCCAGCAACAACACCCAACATACTCGCCGGGCGACTCCCAGCCGCCGCGGAAGCGGCGGCGATCGGGCCCGCCCGATTGGGAGTCCTTCTACAAGAACGGACTGCCCCAGGAGGTCATCGTCATCGAGGACAGCCCGGAGCACGACGGCGCCCCAGACGGCTCGTCCCAGGCACCCCCATATTCGCAGGCGCATCGGTATGCCAACGGCGCGGCTGCCAGCCAAAACGGCTCCGTCGTGGCAGCCAGCGACGTCTCCGGCCTCGCCTACAGCTACGACGGCGCGGCCGACCGCCACATCGCCAAAAAACGCCGGCGCCAGGACGAGCCGCTGCTGCCGCCCGCCAGCACGCTCGTCGGCACCTCCAGCGGCAGCCGCTACGACCCCGTACACAGCTACGCCCCCCATCCGCATCACCACCACTCCGGCGCGTCAACCATCTCCAGTGAGCGGACCCATTCCAACTCCAACTCCTCGCTCTACACCGCCACGGCCACCGCAGTCGACACCGCCGCCACTTCACTGGCGTCCACCAACGGCCAGTATGACGACGACAACGTCTCCGCCAAGCGCAAGCGCATCACCCGCCAGATCGCCAACGAGATCAAGAAGCGTGACCGTCTCATCGCTGCCAGCCGCGAAGCCGCCGCCCAGCGCGACGCCGCCGCCTCCGGCCTCGCCTATGCCAACTACCGCCCACCACCCCTGCCGCCCGTGAAGGCACCCGACGTCGAAGTCAAGGTCATCCATGATGTGCGTGCTCCTGTCCCCCGTCTGCTTTTCTTGTCTTGGCGTCGTGGCTAACGGTTCGATGCAGTACCAAAAGAACATCAAGGTGGACGACGATGACGGGCATTACATTGTCATTCCGGAAGCCGACCTGACGGACAGATGTATGTCCTCTTTCTTCGCTCTCTTCCCTTGTCCCCTCTCCCACCATCCCATCGTGTACTGACCGTCCAGACCAAATGGTCAAATTGCTCGGCCAGGGCACATTCGGCAAGGTCGTCCAGGCCCGCGACCGCCGGAAAAACGAGCTCGTCGCCATCAAGATCATCCGCTCTGTGCAAAAGTACCGTGACGCGTCGCGTATCGAGCTCCGTGTGCTGGAGACGCTCAAGGCAAACGACCGCGAGAACCGCAACCGCTGCATTCACCTGCGCGAGTGCTTCGACTTCCGCAACCACATCTGCATCGTCATGGACCTCCTGGGCCAGAGCGTCTTTGACTTCCTCAAGGGCAACGGCTTTGTCCCCTTCCCCAACAGCCAGATCCAGAGCTTTGCTCGCCAGCTCTTCACGAGCGTTGCGTGTACGTTCGGTCCCTCGTCCGTCTCCCCATTTTTACGCTGCCGCTGACACATGCCGCAGTCCTGCATGACTTGCAGCTCATCCACACCGATCTGAAGCCCGAGAACATTCTGCTCGTCGACTCCAACTACCAGACCTTCACCTACAACCGAAAGATCCCATCCTCTTCGGCCACCGTTTCCCGCCAAGCGACGCAGCGCAAGGTCCTGCTCGACACCGAGATCCGGCTTATCGACTTTGGGTCAGCTACCTTCCAAGACGAATATCACTCGTCTGTCGTGTCCACGCGACACTACCGCGCACCGGAAATCATTCTGGGGCTCGGCTGGTCGTTCCCGTGCGACATCTGGAGCATAGGCTGCATCCTTGTCGAGTTCTTCACCGGCGACGCCCTCTTCCAGACCCACGACAACCTGGAACACTTGGCCATGATGGAGGCTGTCTGCGACAGCCGCATCGACTCGCACCTAGTCCAGCAGGTCACCAAGTCCACACGGCACGGTGGCAACCCGGCGGCTAAGTACGTATTCCCCGTTGCCCCGTTCTTGACCGAGCCCCTCCCTTCTAACCATGCGCAGGTACTTCAAGCGGTTGCGGCTCGACTACCCGGGTGCCGAGACGACGCGGGCCTCACGGCGTTTCGTCAAGGCCATGAAGAAGCTGAACGTGAGTGAATTCAGCCCGATGGCCTTCCCCAAATGGCTTCCTTGGCTAACCACACTCCGTAAACAGGACATCATCCCGAGCACGAACAGTTTCCTGCGTCAGTTCCTGGACTTGCTGAAGCGGATCTTCATCTACGACCCGTCAAAGCGCATCACGGCAAAGGAGGCCCTGCAACACCCGTGGTTCCGCGAAGTGGCCATCCAGGACGACGGCACCGAGGCCGCCAAGATCCGCCACCAGCGCCGCGCCCAAGCTTCCCGAGAACGGGCCGCGACCCGGGCCGCGCCAACACACGGCTGAACGAGCGCGGCTGCTGACTCGGGGCGGGCGAGCAAGAAAGCCGGCCTTGTGTATGTTTGACCACCACTCGCAACTCCAACGGAACGCGACGGCAACGACAGGGATGAGGTACTTGGGGACACGATCTTTGGCAACGACGTAAAGACACGAGCATGGTTAGGCGTCTTCGAAACGGCCGGCCACGGGAGGATTTGCCGGATTTTGTGCTTTTTCTTTTTCTCGTCTTTCCTTAATGTTTTATCCCCGGTTCACGCCCTTTCTCTCCTTCTTGATACGATTGGCGGCATGGTGGTCGTTCCCACTCTTTGCTCCCGTTCCTGTTCTGTTCTATATGTTAACATGGGCGGTGGACCACGCTCTTTTGATATACTTTTGCGTCGCCCATCCTTTTGGAATACGTGTTTCAGCAACGCTGCTTTGCCTGTTCTTTATATAGTGTGCGGTGTTCTCGTGGTCGTCTGCCGTTTCGTGGGAGATGTTGCTTTTACGTGGCAATCCTGTCTCGGCTACCACCGTTGGCGTTCTTTTGGGGCTTGGGCCAAATCAATGTTGTTTCGAGCAGAACGGAAGGACGCGATACCCCTTTCCAGGCCGAGAACAAAAAGCAGTAAAGGCTTTGGAGGCACGCCTCGGACTCCGAGGACCCATGACGATGCAGGCGAAAACAATACAGACGACAGCGAATCTGTCCTTCTCTTCCATTGGCACGAGCTTCGACGATGGCCGGGTGTGATGCATGCCGAGTATTAACCTTATCCAATCTGGCGACGACGAGGAGGGTCCATTGGTATGTGCTCTTTTTTGAACCAAAGAATCGATATGCTGACAGACACAGCCGACATCTGGTGCAGGTCCTGAACAGGATGGAAACAACAGAACAAGGCCATGGTGGTGAGGCTGCCTCAACAAAGAACGGCCGGCAGCCGTCTTTTCTTCGTGGCCCCGAACAAAGAGGACAAACAACGCGCACACGGGCGACGCAGTGAACATGGTCCTGCATGTTGAGGATGTTCAGTGTGCCTATATATGGCGCCGGCCGCGCATGTCACTGCCCCTGGGCGGCACACACTGATCCGGCTTCTATCTGGTTCGACAGACAGATTCAAAGACACCGCTTGTCACTCGGGCGACCTCTTCACGGAAACCTGTGCATACCTATTTGTTCAGGAACAGCAGAGTGACGCCCGGCGGTCTCTTTGTTCACGCCTCAACCATATTGGACTTGTTCCGTCTTGCGTCTCTGCAAACACGGAACAAGGAGCTCACACAACCAGAACCACGCACCTCTCCTAAGAGCAGGTGAGCAAACGCATACACGCCCCTCCTTTCCTGGGACCGTTCCGCGGCTTCACTGCTCCATTCTAGGATCTCTTTCTCCCTCCCTGTCAAGATGGGTGTCGCTCTGCGCAACGTCTCCGAGGATGTCCTCTATGCGCTGGCGGCGGTGCTGAGCCTGTCGCCGGACGAGCTGGGCACGCCGCGGTACCGGGGCGAGAAGGTGCGCCCATCGACGCGCTGGCTGGCGGACCAGGAGGCGCGGGTGCCGGGCCTGCCGCGCTGCCTGCTGACGCCGGCGATCCCACGGGGCGTGTCCGTCAAGGTGGCCCAGTTGGCCAAGAAGGTGGTGATGGCGGCCTCGGGCGGGGCGGACGTCGTGGCGGCCCGCGCCGCGGCCTCCTCTTCTCATACCGGCGGCGGCGGCGGCGGCGGCGTCAACCTCGACACCATCCTGCACCCGCGGGCGACGCCGACGGTGCTGTGCCACGCGCACCGCAAGCTGCACCCGGTGCTGATGCGCGAGATCTTCTACTACCTGTCGCGCGAGGTGGCCGACCACGCCGACACCGTCCGGCGCCACGCCCGCCACGAAGTCTACGACGACGAGCGGCCGTGCCAGGCCCGCGCCGTGCGCGACTGGGGCTACCGCATGATGGGCATCAGCGCGCTGTGGTGCGGCCGGCACGCGCTGCGCGCCCTCGACCAGGGCCGCCAGGTGCCGCCGCCCCCGGGCCACGGCCTCAACAGCCACAGCAGCCACAACAACCACCACAGCCGTCGTCACGAGCAGCCGTATCCCAAAGCGACGCGCGTCCGCTCTGCCGTGCGCCTGCCGCATTTGGAGCTGCCGTGCGAGGCGTGCGTGCTGGCGGCCGTGGGCGCCCGCAGCCAGACGCTCGTCGACCTGCGGGCGGGCATGCTGAGCCGTCTGGCGGAAGAAGCCGAGGAGAAGCAGCGGAGGCGGCAGCAGGGGGAAGCAAAAGGCCGGAGCGACGCCGCTGCGTCCTCCGACGCGGCGGCCCCCCGCCGCACGCACCTGTGGCCGGTGCTCGACGCCTACATCAACGCCTTTGGCGACGACGTGGCCGCCGAGATCCGCCGCCGCAGCGAGGCCCTGGCCGAGACGCTGTTTTCCGTGCGCGTCTGCGAAAGCCGGCGCCGGCGGCATCAGGCGCGGGACAAGAAGCGGCGCCACCGCCACCACCACCACCACCATTCACGTCACCGGGACGGCGAGCCAGACGACAACGACGACCACCGGCCTCTGTGGATGAGCGTGAAGCGGCCGCTGCGGATGGTGACCAAACACGGCCACCGCCTCCCGCTGCCGCTTCTGCCGCTGGCCCTGGACCCGTGGGCGAGCGGCTGCGACGACGACGGCCTCCTCCCCATTGCCAGCAGCGACGGTGGCGACCTTGCTGCCGAAGCCTGCATGGAGGGGGAGGACGTCGGCGGCGGTGCTCGCAGCGGCGGCGGCGAGGGCGAGGGCGGTGACGGTGGCGACGACGGCGAGGACGATGAGCCATACTATTGTGTGCAGGAGGACGAGGAGGAGGCCGCAGCGGTGGAGGCGGAGGTTGAGGCAGCGGCGAACCACGACGACGACGACAACGACAACGACGGCGACGAGGCACGGCAGGGCACGGCGGCAGCGGCAGACTCGACTCCCGTCTGGGAAGACGACTACCGGCGGCATGTGCTCGAGTCGGAGACGACCTTTTCCTCACAAGGGGCCTCGGGCCGGGAGTCGTACGTCACCATGAGCGCGCACACCTACATGCCGCCAGGGTCCCGCTACGAGACGTCCGGGCCGTTCTACACGCTGGGCCGCGGCCTCTCGCCGATTCCCGACGTGTCCGTTACGTCGCGCTATGTGCCGATCTTGCCGCCGTCTTCCTCCTGCTCGACCCGGACCTCCCGGACCGCCCGGACGGCGGAGACGGCGGAGACAGCGCGGACGACCCAACGCGCCCGGCCGGCCCGGCCGGTTCATCCGCCTCCCTCCTCGTCTGTCCTGCCGCCTCATCGCCTGCAGCGGCCGGCGGCGCCGCCCCCGCCGGCGTCGAGCGTCTACTCGCAGCAGACCACGCTGACCCGGGGCCGTCCCAACCGGCCGCCGCCAAGCGTCGGCTCGGCTTCGGCTTCCGCCTACTCGGCCCGCCACATGCGCCCGACGGCTGCCTCGTCCGCCGCGGCCTCCCGGTCGCCACGGGCTGCTGCCCCGTCACGGTCTGCTGCCCACAGCCGCAGCGCGGCCGCCTCCAACACCACGGCCACGAGCCCGCGGACGGCACACACGGCCCGCACGGCCCGCACGGCTCGCACGGGTGGCACGCCGGCGTCGTACGTTGCGCTGCAAGCCGGCGTGGCGGCGGCGTTTGGGATGGCGGGCGACAACGCCAGCCGCGCGTCGGGCACAACAACACGGACGACGCCCGCCTCCCGGGCCACGGCGACGACCACGGCTTCCCCGGCCTCCCGGGCCTCCCTGGCCTCCCGGGCCTCCCGGACCACGGCGACGACTACCGCGGCCACGTCGCGGACGCAGACGCGGAGCGCAGCAACGGCCCGACCATCTGTGCCCGCGTCGGTCGCCTCGGGTTCTGCGGCGTCTGCCTGCCGCCACTCCGTCGACTCGGTGCGCACCGCGCCGTCCGACGTGTACGGCGGCAGCGGCGGCGACGACGACGACTGCACGGTGGTGCCCGACGACTCGATCAGCGTCGTCGCCAGCCGGCGGTTCCAGGAGGAGATGGAGCGCGAGCAGCGGGAGCAGCGGGAGCAGCGGCAGCAGCGGCGGCGGCGGCAGGAGCAGCAAGCGGAGCAGCGCGGCAGCTGGGTGCGTACAGCGCCGCGGCCGTCTCCGTCGGGGCCGTCGGGCCACCACTACACGACGGCAGCCACCAACAGCTGCGCCGACAGCCGCCTCAACCGCTACCAGCCGGCGGACAGCCGGCGGCCCCAGCCGCCGCGATACGTGGCCGTGCCGGTGCCGCACTCAACACACGGCCGGTCGGTCTCGAGGGCGTCGGAGACGACCTACTGGCCGCCCGTGAGTGGTCTCTTGTAAGTGTTTTTCCGTTTTCTCTTTTTTTTTTGAGACAATGCCATACAATTGGATGCAACACATGTCCCATGATTTCTTGGATACGTAAAGTGAACACAACTTTTTTTTTTTAATATGCCATGGGCCTAGGACTGCTTCTCCTCGCCTTCGTACAGCTTCTGCAGCGCCGGCAGGAAGGCGGCGGCCGTCTTGAAGTCGCCGAGGCGCACGCGCATCTGGTCAAAGGCGACGAGGATCTGCATGTCGGCGTCGCCGCCGCCACCGCCGTCGCCGTCGCCGTCGCCGTTGTCGCCAAAGAGCGGGATCTTGGGGTAGCGCTGGGAGAAGTGGGTGAGCAGCACGCGGCGGGCGCCCATCTGGCGGGCGACGGCGAGGGCCTCGCCCATGGTGCTGTGCTTCTTGGCCAGGGCCTCGCCCGCGAGCTCGTCGTCAAAGGTGCTCTCGTGCACCAGCAGCGTGGCGCCGCGGCCGAGCGCGGCAAAGTCGGCCGACGGGCGGCAGTCGCCCGAGTAGGCCACCTTGAGGCCGTCGCCGTCGCCGTCGCCGTCGCCGGCACCGGCACCAGCACCGGCCGCCCACGTGAACACGGTGGCCAGCGCGCCGTGGCAGTGCTCGACGCGGCAGGCGTCGATGCGCTGCAGGCCGAACTCGGCGGCCTCGGCGGCGTCAAAGACGACGGGCCTGCAGACGCGGGCGGACGACGACACCGACGCGGGGCCGCCCTCGCCGTCCAGCACGACCTGGCGCACGCGGTCGAGGCCGTAGTCCTCGACGTCGGCGTACTCGCGCAGCCAGTGCAGCATGTTGACGTGGGAGGCGACGGCGAGGCGCGGCGCAGCAGCAGAAGCAGCAGCAGAAGCAGCAGCAGAAGCAGCCGCGGCCGTGGCGTCGCGCCAGGCGCGGATGACGCTGACGGTGCCCAGGTGGTGGTCGGCGTGCAGGTGGCTGATCCAGAGGACGCGCAGGTCGCGCAGGACGGCGGCGAGCTGGTCGTCGCCGAGCAGGCGGCGCATGGAGCCGAGCGTGTTCTCGCCGCAGTCGAAGAGGTAGCTGCCGACGCCGGGCACGCGCACCAGCGTGGCGGACACGTTGCGGTACTTGGACGGCATGGCCGAGCCGGTGCCCAGCGGGATGACCTCGACGTCGGGCCCGCCGGGCGCCGGCAGCCCCCGGTTGCCGGCGGCCACGGCGGCCTGGAACGCCGGCGTGGCCACGCGCGCGCGCGCGGCGTCGGCCAGCTGCAGCACGTGCGGGTCCAGCGCGCGCAGCGCCGCGGCAAAGTCGACGGGCGCGTACACCTTGCTGTCCTCCTCGACGACCTGGGGCGCGAGCCGCACGGTCCAGCCGGGGCGGGCGGCCACAAAGGGAGGGGGGGCGGCGGCGGCGCTCTCTGCCTCTGCCTCCGATGCTGCCGCCGCCGGCGACGGAGCCAGGTTGCTGTACTGCTGGAGGGGGAAGCGGTCCGGGTCGACGCGGTTGTGCTGGACCTGCAGGGCGGCGGCGGACGAGAGGGCCAGGCGGTTGGGGCAGGTGTCCGGGGCGGCGACGACGTGGCGGATGCGGGCGTGCTGGCGCATGAAGGCGCGCAGGCGCGGGTCGGCGGCGACGCCCGGGCCGAGGATCCAGAAGACGGTGTCGACGGCGGCCAGGAGGCGGGCGCGGTCGGCCCACTCGGGGCGGGCGAGAAAGGGGCCGACATAGGCGGCGTCGGGCAGGTCGACGACGGCAAAGGCGGCGCCCTCGACGGCGGGGCCGACGACCATGGCGGGCGTGACGAGGCGGCCGTCGGCGGCGGTGACGCTCTGGCCGTCGACGAGCAGGCGGATGTCGCGCTTGGCCACGCCGAGGCGCGCGGCCTCGGCGGCGTTGACCTTGCCGCGCCGCGGGTGGTTGCGCACCACGTAGCACAGGCTCTGGCGCGCGGGCGCCGTGCGCGGCAGCGCCTGGATCAGCGCCGCGGGCCACGGCTGGCGCACGAGCACGGGGATGTCGGGCACGTCGGCGGCGTCGCCCGGCAGCGGGCCGTCGTAGGCCTGCAGGCGGCCCGCGGCGTCGCGCACAAACAGCTTGGCCGGCAGCTTGGCCGCGTGCAGCGTCGTCTCGACCAGGGCGTCCAGCGTCCAGTCCGAGTCGAACATGTGCTTGACCACCGACTCGACCAGCGCCCGGTCCGCCGCCGCGTGCTCGCTGCCGTCACCGTCGCCGTCGCCGTCGTCGTCGCGGCCGCGCTTGCGCGTGGAGGAGGAGGGCTCGGCGTCGGCCGACACCGGCACATACCACACCATGATGTTGTCGTCGGCCCAGTCGGGCGCGCGCAGCGGCGCGTCGCCGTCGTTGCCGTTGCCGTCGCCGTCGCCATTGCCCTCGCATTTGCCCTCGCTGCCACCGTTGCGGGCCGCCGGGTCCTCGCGCACCTCGTGCGGCCGGATGGGCAGGCCCTTGCGGAAGACGAAGCGGCGCGACGTCGCCAGCAGGTGGGTGAGGTTGGTGCCGCCGTGGATGCTGAGGCTCTTGGGCGCCGCCGCCGCCGCTGCCGCCGCCGCCGCCGCCTCGGCCGCCTTGGCCGCCGCCTTGGCCGCCCCCCCCTTCCCCCCCTTGTGGTCCGGCGGCAGCTGCTGGCCGGCCTTTTTGGCGGCCTTGTGGCGGGCCTCGTCGATGGCGGCGGCGCGCGCGGCCTGCACGACCTCGGCGACGGTCAGGATCATGCCGAGCAGGCCGCCGGCGGTGCGCCAGGTGACGGGCCCCGTGAGGAAGATCTCCTCGGCGCGGCTGAGCGACACCTTTTGCTGCACAAAGACGCGCTGCGTGCCCTCGGCCACGTTGCCAAAGAGGTACCGCCGGTTGTCGTGGTGCACCAGCAGACACGTGCCCGGCGTGTCCGCCGTCGGCGCCGTCAGGATCTGCACGTAGTTGAGCATGGACTTGGTGAGGCGCGCCGCCTGCTGCTGCTGCTGCTTCTTGTCGGTGGTGGTCGCCGACCGGTCCTCAAACACAAACGCCTGTGCCCGCCCGTTGCGCGACCGCGTGTAGCGCTTGGCGGGAACGGCCGTGACGCGGCCGCCAAAGAGGTCCGCTGGGATGGAAGTGACTGAGAAGGCTGCCGGCGGCGGCGACGGCGACGGCGACGGCGAGGCGCGTGTCTGCTGCTGCTGCGTCCGCGGGCGCTTGTGTGGCTTCTGCATAGGAAGCGTCGGCAGAGCAGACGGCGGGGTCGTGCGGCGGCGCGACCGGGAGGCGGCGGTCGAGGGCGGGGAGGAGGAGGAGGACGACGACGACGACGAGGACGAGGACGAGGAGGACGAAGACGAAAACGAAGACAAGGATGGGATTCGGGCCAGCAAAGACAGTCGAACAGGCCGTTGGCAGACGATCCCCAGGGCGCGGACACTCATCAAGACAGGAGCGGACCAGGCGGACAGCATGCACTCACGCGGTGGAGGGTTCGACTACGGACTCTCTCGATGCAAACAATTTCCAGCGTGGTCGCTATCGCTATCGCTATCGCTATCGGTACCTGTCACGTGATACATACACAGGACTCGAGGAAGGAACGCACGGCAGGCCAAACATTCTTCCTTTCCGAACCCGTCCCGCGCCGTCACTCCTCCACCACCACCACCACCTCTCCACCACACCTCCACTCTTGTCAGCTGCTGCTCTGCTTCATCTCGTCTCGCTCCTCTCGCTCCCCCTGCTGGCTCTTTTTTTGCTATTTTTTTTTCTCGTCTCCCAGCCCCCCACCGCCCCAAACGTGGACCTCGCCCAACAAGCAGACCTTTTTTCCCGGCTGCCGCTCCCCGTTTTGCCTGCTGCCCGCCTGGCTGTCTGCCTGTCTGTCTGTCTGTCGGTCTTGTCTGTCGCCTCGCCTCGCCCCGCTTCGTTTTCCTGCGTTTCTGCCCGCCCGTCTGGCCGCCGTCTGCGCCTGGGCGCAATTGCATCATCGACGTCGTCCTTGTCGGCTTCTGGTCACGAAGCCGTCGACCGCTCGGCCCTCCTCGACCCGCGCGGCCGCTCCGAGTTGACCCACGGCCGCTCTTCCGCTGACCGCCTCGGCCACCTCCCATCATCCCCCCGTCCGTCGACCTCGTCTTCGTTTGCTCGACCCTCGACCGACCGCCTCGACAGCCACAGCAAGGCCTCCCTTCCAGGCCTCCCGAACTGCCGCCGTTGCCGAGGCGGCCCGTCCGAGCCTGCCGCTGTGGCCAAGATCCGGAAGGCCGTCCTCTTTCCGTCGTCTCCCCCCTCCCCCCCCTTCCCCCCTTCACCGCCGCCATGCCTTGCTTCAAGGGCATCGCCGTCAGCATCCACGCCAATGGCGCGCCGCTCCCCGAGCACGGCATCCAGAAGCAGTCGCGCGTCTCGCGCATCAACAGCTACATCCCCGTGCCCCAGCCCCAGCTCGCCGCCGACTCGGGCAAGCCGGAGCCCGCCAAGTTTGCCATCTCCATCACCCTGCTGACCCCCGGCCTGCCCATCCCCTACTCGACCCCCAAGGCCACGGACGCCAACCCCTTCCCCAAGCCGCAGATCGTCGGCGAGCTGCCCTCCACCTCGCTCCCGCCCGCCAGCCAGACCCTGTCGGGCGGCGCCGGCATCGTCACGCCCTACATCCCCATGACCAACTCGGAGAACGAGACGATCGCGGCCTACATCTACTTTGACGGCCGCGGCAAGGAGGAGGTCGCCACCCTCCTGCGCCCGGGCGAGGAGACCTGGGTCAACAGCCGCTGGGTCCAGGTGCCGGACGCCGAGGGCGGCGGGCTCGCCGAGCGCGAGTTCCTCTTCCGCGAGGTCGGCCTCGAGCGCTGGCTCAACGGCCTCGACCTCGAGGGCAGCGACGCCGCCGCCAGCGCCGCCAAGCTCGAGAAGCGCCGCAAGCGCTTTGAGAAGCGCCGCCGGCGCCAGGAGCAGCAGCTGAACGGCTACGGCCACGCCAACGGCGCCGCCGGCCCGCACCGCCGGAAAAGCAGCGCCAGCGCCCGCGACACGCTGCGGTACGGCGGCGCCGACGCGCCCGCGCCCGTCGAGGCCCTCGACGACGACGACCTGTCCGACGGCACGCTGTCGTCCGACGACGAGCTGCCCGAGGCCGCGGGGCAGATCAAGGTGGCCATGTTCCGCGTGCTGGCCTCGGGCGAGATCAAAAAGGGCGAGTACTCGCCCCAGTTCGACGCGCACGACGACGACGACGCCGAGGGCGCCGGCGGCAGCGCCGGCGGCGTCGAGCCCGACGTCGAGCACACCACCAGCTTTGCCAAGCCAAAAACCCTCGACCCCAAGACCATCTCGACCCAGACCGTCACCGGCATCGACGGCCCGGACAAGCCCTACGCCACCTTTACCTTTTTCTACCGCGGCGAGCGTGCGTTTTTCCTGGGCCCTGGGCCCTGGGCCCCTCCTGCTCTCCTGCTTCTTTGCTGCTAACTCTCCCCCTCAGGCCAACTACAAAAAATGGGCATCCTGCCGTCGTCCAAGGCGCAGCAGACGCCCAGCGAGACCAAGCGCCGGTCGGCCCAGCTCGACTTTTCCCACATCGGCCCGCTCAAGACCGCCGGCACCGTCGGCTTCTCTACCTTCCGCGACAACGAGACGGACCCGGCGGCGCGCCAGAAAAAGGCCAAGGCGCACAAGAAGAACGGCAGCATCGCCGGCCTCGGCGGCGTGGCCGCCGGCGTGCCGCCGGCCATCGTGTCCACCATGGACGAGGACAGCGACGACGACGACGACGCCGACGATGCCGACGACGACGCCGTCAAGATTTTTGGCAAGATGGACGACGACGCCGACGACAAGGACGACGCCAAGGCGGCCAGCAAGCTGCTGGCGCCCGACGACGCCAAGTTCTCCGGCGAGCTGGCCGACGGCGTGAACCGCATCCGGGTAGGTGGCGCTCCTCCTCTTTTGTTTTCTTGGTTGCCAGGCCGCCTGCGCTGCGCTGCGTTGCGCTGTGCTAACACGTCCAGCTCAAACGCCAGCACTCGGTCGACCCCGACAGCGGCGCCGGCTCGGGCGCCAACAGCTTCCGCAAGTCGCCCAGCGCCGGCCCCTTTGGCGGCGACCGGACGCCCACCGACGCCGGTAGCCTCGGCGGCGGAGCCGCGTCGTCCCTGCCGGGCCTCTCGGGTGCGTCGTCGCTTGCCGAAGCATCACTCCTGGGCACCTCGTTGTCGTCGACGGCCGGCGGCGGCGGCGGTGGCGGCAGCAGCAGCGCCGCGGCCGGCGGGGCCGGGTCGGCGGCGGGCTCCGTCTTTGGCAAGAGCCTGCCCGACGACTCCGTCGTGGGCAGCCCGCTCAAGAAGCACCGGGCGAGCGTGGCCGAGGGCGGCGACGGCGACCCGCGGTCCGTGCTGCACTCGGGCGCCTTCCCGCCGGCGCTGGGCGACATCCTGGCCAAGGCCGAGGCTGCGCAGAAGCTCAAGGAGAACCACCAACCGGCCTTGGGCGGCGCCACGGCCTCTGCGGCGACGACGACTGCGGCCTCGGCAGCGCCTGCCATCGCCACCGCCACCGTCCGCGAGGAGGACGAGGACGAGGAGCTCTAATCGACTGTCGACCACGACGACGGCACGACGTCCATCAGCATCCGTTTGTGTTTTGTGTTTTGTGTTTGTGTGTTTTTCCTCTGCATCGTTACAGAATCCCGTTGGCTTCTCGCGAAAACCAGGATACGCTTTTACTGGAGGGAGGAGGGTGTTTTGTGTCTGTTTTTTGCTTTCCCGTGTTGTTGCTGTTGTCTCTTGTCGTCGCCCTATTCTTTTTGGTTCCGCTGGCATGTCTCTCTTTCTGATCCCTCTTTTTTCTTCTTCTTGTTTGATACACACGACGACCATGATGACGAATGGCACACCCAGCCCTCGCACGACAAAAAGAGAGAGCCAAGGATCGGTGGCATCTTTTTCTTATTCTTATACAACTGTCTATTCTTTTGGTGTTGCGGTCCTCGTTGCATGCGTCTGGCGCGAGGCCCGGCCTCTCTCTCTCTCTCTCTCTGTCTCCCCCTCTCTCTGTATACAGAACTAAACCCAAGACAAGTCTTATGTGCGTTGCTCCCATGCCTGCAGCAGCCCCATGTGGATGCACGGCGGCATGCGCGTCATCCCATCGGGGGCCCGCCGCCGCTCCACGCAGACGACGCGGACGTCGACGAGCGCCGCCTGCACCGCCGCGCACCACGCCACGTTGGCGGCGCGCCGGTGGTGGTGGTGGTGGTGGTGGTGGTGGTGCTGGTGCTGGCCGTCGTGGTGCACGACCTCGATCTCGACCTGGCGCAGCGCCGCCAGCCGCCGCAGGCCGCCGACGAGGGGCGACGCCGCCACGGCCGACGCGTCCACGGCCGACGCGTCCACGGCCGCCGCCGCCGCCGCCGCCATCCCCTGCACGCGGAGCAGCAGCCGCAGCGTCTGCAGGCCGCGCGCGAGGCCGGTGCACAGCGACAGCCAGAGGTCGCGTTCGAGGGCGGCGGGGGTGGAGGAGGCAGTGCTGCTGCTGCTGCTGCTGCTGCTGCCGCCGCCGCTGCTGCTGCTGCTGCTGGCCGCCACCCACCCCACGTCGTCTGGGCAGACGTCGAGCTCGAGGCGCACGTGGCGCAGGCGGTCGCGCTGCCACGGGCGCAGGGCGGGCGTCGGCGTCGTGCTGGCGCCGCCGCCGCCGCCGCCGCCGCCGCCGAGAACAAAGGCGTGCGCCGTGGCCAGCGCCGCCGAGACGAGGCGCAGAAAGACAAACTCGCTCGTCTCGAGCGGCAGCGCGCGCGCCTCGCGGTAGACCTGGCGGCACGTCGTCAGGAGGCTGCTCGGCAGCCCGCGGCCCACGGGGCGGTGCGCAGGGAGGCGGGGGTCGTCGTCGTCGTCGTCGTCGTCGTCGTCGCCATCCACCGCCAGGCCGTCCTCGCGCGCCCGCACGTAGGTCACCACCTCTTGGTGCCGCCGCGTGCCAAAGACGCCGGCGCCCAGCGGCAGCGGGAAGCCGAAGCCGAGCGGCTGCTGGCCTGACACGGACCCGCGGGCCGGCTGGCCGAGGAGCACCCAGCGGTAGATCTGCAGGCGGATCTCGAGCGGGAGGCCGAGAAAGGCGGACGCCGGCGACGCCGGAGCCTTTGCCCCGCCGGCGTCGTCGTCGTCGTCGGTCCGCAGACGGCAGCGCACAGGCGACGACGACGACGCCGCTGCCGCCGCCGCCGCACGCGAGACAACCATGACCTGGGCCATTGTGACCTGGCAGAGCAAGGCATGCGTATGCTTTGGATGCTGCGGCGGACCACCCTGTCGGCAGACCGCCTCTCGTGTTGGTGGCTGCTCGCCATCATCTAAGCATATATATAGACCCCTGTGCTGCACAGAGGCTGACGGCCAGCCTCACACCCTACTCCGTAGCTAACGACATCGGGAGGGGGGTGGGTGGGGGCCGAGGGGGGGCCGGGGGGGGCGTTGCCACGGCCGGTCGTCGTCTCACGGCGCCGTCTCGCTGGCGGGCTTCTGCGCGGGGCGGAACGATGCTTACCCGCGCTGCGCTGGCCAGCCAGCCACCAAAGCGCGGCAGGCTGACGGTGAGAACGATCAACTAGCGCGCGATGCGACGTCAGCTTACGGCCGAGGGGTGCCCTCCGGAAAACCAGACGCCGTCTCAAAGGCAGACACCGTCCGAAAAGCCAGACACCGGTCCTTTTGCCTCCCGGCCGCCGGCTTCGTGGAATCGTGGCCCGTCCTCGCCGGCGCCTACAAGCGCTTCTGTGCCGAGGCGGCGGCGGCGGCGGCGCGCTGCGACTCGATCTCGACGTAGCGCGGCAGGTCGGTGTCGCCGCGCGCGGCCAGCCACAGCAGGACCTCTGGCTCGACGGGAGCGGCGGGAACGGGGGCGGCGGCGGCGGCGGAGGCGGGCTGTTGTGGCGCCAAAGGCGTGGCCCCCTCGTCGAGCATAGAGACGTCCTTGTCTGCGTCGTCGTCGTCCTCCTCCTCGTCCTCCTCGTCCTCCTCCTCCTCCTCGTCTTCCTCCAGCGACCGCCGCAGTCCCGTGCGCACGGTCTCGATGCCCTGCGCGCGCTCCTCCTTGGTGTACACGTCGGACGCCTCCTCGCGGATGAAGCGGCTGATGCGGTCGATGCACCAGACGCGCGCCTCGAACCACACGTCGCCGAGGCCCAGCGGCTCGCGCGGGCCGCCGTCTTCGCCGTCTTCGTCGTCGTCGTCGTCGTCGTCGTCGTCGTCATCCTCGTCGTCTTCCTCCTCTTCTTCCTCGTCGTCTTCATCATCCCCGTCTCCCTTCTTCCCCCCCCGCCCGCCGCCCACGCCGACAAAGCTCGCCGGCCCAATGCCGCGGGCGACGGCCGTGGCGCGCGCGCGCTCGGCGGCCTGCTCGACGTCGGGCTCGAGCTTCTTGCGCAGCAGCGACGTCAGGACCTGCTCCTCGGTGCGCCCCGGGAACGACGGGTCCGGGTGCACGACGATGCGGCGGAACAGCTCGGCGTGCTGCGCCATGACCTCGTTGAGCGACGCAAAGTTCTGCTGCAGCACAAACGCCGACGCGCGGATCGAGTCCCTGTCGGCGGTCAGCACGCCGTCGTCCTGTATGTCGCAGCGCTGCGGCTGGTCGGCCACCTACGGCGTCGGCAGCAGGTTGCTCATCATGACGCTGCCCTTGAGCCGCTGCACGCTGTTGGTCAGCTGGAAGAGGCGCGCGCGCACCGCATCGATGGCCTTGAGGTCCTCCTGCGTCAGCCCGAGGGCTGTGTCGTCGGCCATGGCTGCGGCGGCGGCGGCTGCGGCGGCGTCGGTGGTCGGCACGCGAGAAGGCGATGTGAAAGAGGCCTGTGTCGCGATGAACCAGAGACAGGTGGGCCCAGGCCATGGGCGGCTTTTAATCACGTGACACGACCGGTCGTACTAGTAAGCATATGCTTTTGCTTAATTAAATATATGTACTCCGTAGTTGTATATGCTCATATGCTTATATGCTTTATTTACATCCACAGCGCATCATGGGCACGTCAGAAAGATAGGCAGCTCGCTCAAATACACAAACCCCCCCCTGACCGCTCCCGCCTACCGCACGCTCCGGACGTTCCCGGCGGCGTCGACGGGCGGGTAGCGGGCGCGGCGCTCGAGGTCGTCGAGGTGCATGTGGGAGCGGATGTACTTTTCGCGGCCGTCGTCGCGGGGGTCGTAGTCCCAGCTGGTAAAGTGGCCGGTCTTGAGGGCGCCCCAGACAAAGAGGCGCTGGCGCTGGGACAGCCGCACGTCGCGGGTGATGCGGTCAAAGTCCCAGCGGCGGGCGGCCTCGGCCTCGAAGGCGGCGAGGGCGTCGCGGGCGGCGCGGTCGGCGTCGGACAGGGGGGCCGCCGCCGCCGCCGCCGCCGCCGCCGTCGTCATCTTCTGGACACGCTTGGCCAGGTCGACGAGCTCGTCCGGGTCCGAGGGCAGGTGGAAGAGCTGCACGCCGTCGGTGGGGCAGATGGTGAACTTCCAGGGCCCGCGGCGGATCATCATGAGGGGGCTGACGGTGCCCTCGCCGGTGTACTCGGCGAGGACGGTGTCGTCGTGGCCGCCGGGGACGGGCCCGGCGGCGGGGTGGGCGCCCTGCAGGTAGGGCAGCAGGGACTGGCCGTCGAGGGGCAGGTCCGGGTGCAGGGGCACGCCGGCGAGGCCGCACAGGGTGGGCAGCAGGTCGAGCGTGGAGACGTTCTGGGCGACGCGGTGCGGCGGGCAGCGGCCGGGCTGGGGGTGGTGGACGAGCAGGGGCACGCGGACGGACGGCTCAAAGTAGGACATCTTGTACCACAGGCCGCGCTCGCCCAGCATGTCGCCGTGGTCGCCGCTGAAGACGACAATGGTGTCGTCGGCGAGGCCGCAGTCGCGCAGCACGCCCAGCAGGCGGCCCAGGCAGTCGTCGACGTAGCTGACGGCGCCGTAGTAGGCGCGGCGGGCGCGGCGGATCTGGTCGTCGCTAAAGTCCTTGTCCCACAGGTCGCAGGCCTTGAGCAGGCGCTTGCTGTGGGGGTCCTGCTCGGCCTGCGGGATGCGCACCTTGGGCAGCGCAATGTCCACGCCCTCGTACAGGTCCCAGTACTTGCGGTGGATCGTGTAGGGGTCGTGGGGGTGCGTGAGGGAGACCTGTCTGTCAGTGTCCACGTCGTCGTCGGCAGCTTCAGGGCTTCAGGGCTTCAGGGCTTCAGGGCTTCAGGGCTTCAGGGCTTCAGGGCTTCAGACCCACCGTCAGGCAAAACGGCCGCCGCGTGGCCGGGTCGGACCGCACGTGGTCGTAGAGGAACTGCTCGGAGCGGAACATGACCTCGTTGTCGTAGTCGAGCTGGTTGCTGCGCACGCACACGCCGGCCTGCTCGACGGAGCTGGCGTTGTGGTACCACTCGAGGCGCGTCTCGGGCGCGTCCCAGTTGACGACCCAGCCAAAGTCGCCCGGGTAGATGTCGCTGGTCAGGCGCGTCTCGTAGCCGTGCAGCTGGTCGCCCACAAAGTGCATCTTGCCCGCCAGCACCGTGTGGTAGCCGGCCCGCCGCAGGTAGTGCGCGTACGTGGGCACGTCGCTGCCGATCTGCGCCGCGTTGTCGTACGCGCCGATGGCCATGGGCAGCCGGCCCGTGATCATGCTCATGCGCGACGGCGCGCACAGCGGCGACGGGCAGTAGGCCGCGTCGAACTGCACCGACTGCGCCGCCAGCGCGTCCAGGTGCGGCGTGAGGATCTGCGAGTCCGGGTTGTACATCTTGAGCTGGGGGGCCGCCAGCTGGTCGGCCATGACGTAGAGGATGTTGGGCTGCTTGGCCGGGGGGGCAGCCGAGGGGGGGGCGGCCGAGGGGGGGGGCGGGCCGGCGGACGAGGCCGGCAGCGAGTTGAGGTCGGGGGCCATGCTGCGGATGGGCTCCGAGAGCGGAAGCTGGTAGATTTATAGACGATAGGAGACAGGCAGAAGAGAACAGACAGACGGAAGACAGGCAGACAGAAGGTAGACAGAAGATACAGAAGACAGACAGAAGACAGACAGACGGAAGACAGACAGACGGAAGACAGACAGAAGACAGACAGAAGACAGACAGAAGACGGTGAAGATGGACTGAAAGGAGACAGAAGGCAGAATACAGAAATAGAAGACAGACAGACGAGAAACAGACTGAAGGCAACTGCTCAAGACACCCTTGCACCACAAGCATATGCGAGCACGCAATCGGCCGACGGACGCCTGTCGTGGCGATGGTGCAATCGGCTAGACACAGAGGCAAAACGGGCACGAGGGCTAAGAGGGATAATTACTCCGTACGAAGAAAAAGGCACGAGCCGAACAAAGGCTGTTCAGCAAGTCCAGACGGCGGCAAGCGCCAGGCACGCTGACCGTCTTTTGTCCCGAGCCCGCGCTAGCCGCGCCGGAACGGCCGGCGATTGGCCAGGCCGCCTTAGACGATCGCCGATTGCGGGACAGCGGCCGAGTCATGTAGCGGCCGTTAGTGAACGTGGTAGATGAAAGGCGGATCAAAAACGACGAGGGTGAGGTAGAGTGGAAATAACGTGCGTAGACGTGAGGAGACGTGAGTAGACGTGAGTAGACGTAGACGTGAGTAGACGTAGACGTGAGTAAAACGTAGATTAAATGTAGAATAATGAAACAAGACAAAAAAGAAAAACAAATAAAATATAATCTACAAAGTAAAAAGCAAGTGATCGAAAGACCATGCAACTCGATGCCACCGTCCACCTACTCCTTCCCGCCCTTGCCCTTCTTCCCCGCGGCCTTGCCCCCCTTCGGCGGCGCGCCCGCCGCCGCGCCCGGCGCCGGCTTGTTCCAGTAGTAGACCATCTGCGCGGCCAGCACGGCGTTGAGCGCAAAGCCGGCCACAAAGCTGTACAGGATCAGCGGGTCGTCGACCTCCTGCAGCGTGGTGAAGATGCGCGACAGCGAGCCCGCCAGGTAGTTGAAGACGGCAAACGCGCTCAGCTGGCCCGTGCCGCCCGCCCGCCACACCGCCGCGATCTGCGGCACCTTGCTGGCCACGCCCAGCGCCCCCGCGCCCGCCTGCAGGTACGCCAGCTGGCCCGCCGAGACCGCAAACGCGTGCGCATTCGGGCCGTCCGCGTCCGAAAACAGCGCCGTCGCCGCCGCCGCCAGCGCCGCCGCCAGCACCGCCGCGGCGGCGCCGCGCCCGCTGTAGTGCAGCACCAGCAGCGTGATGGCCACGTTCTGCGCCAGGATAAAGGCCGTCTCGCCGTACGTGCTGAACGGGTTGCCCTGCCGCACGTTGTACGCCAGCGACACCAGGTAGCTCGCCGTCTCCAGCAGGTACGCCAGGAAGCTCACCCCCGCCGCCGACCGCGCCCGCACCAGGTTCGCAATCTGCGGCACCTTGACCACCGCCGACGCCGCCACGATCCCCACCCCCAGCGCCTTGGACACCGCCAGCTTCACGCACGCCGCGTTGCTCACGTCCACCTCCAGCACCAGCGCCTCGTAGCACTCCGCGCCCAGCAGGCCCACGCCCACGTCGCGCACCGGGCCCGGCAGGTTGCGCGTCACCGGCTGCACCACCGAGCGGAGAGCGTCCATGGCTGTTGAGAGGGTGTGAGGACGGGGGCGCTGTTGCGCTTTGGTGGTGGTGGTGGTGGTGGTGGTGGTGTGGTGGTGGAGGTCGTGGAGGTCGCGGAGGTCGTGGAGGTCGTGGAAAAGTCGCCCTGGCCGCAGCGCGAGGACACGTCGCGTCGGGTGCTAGTATAGTCACGTGACATGTACGAGGTCACGTGGCACACCGGGAACGGTTGGCATCGGCTGCCCGCCTACGAGAGACGAGCACGGAGCATGAAGACGACTCTGAACGGGACGTGCCTAAAGCATCCAGGTTTTGTATAGACCGCTCTGTCTGTCTGTCGACATCCAACTACCCTGATGTGACGGTTATGGTGACAACTGGCCGGCAAAAGAGATTCTCTCTCGCCAGCTGCGCTGGTGAGCCGGAAGAAACCCACAGGACACACTGCAGCTATTTTGTGGACCCAGTGGTAGTGGTAGTGGTCGTCGCCGTGGCGGTCGCCGTGGCGGAGCGCAGGCTCGTGGGCGCCGGGCTGCCGCCGCTGCCGCGCAGAAACAGGGGCTGGTCGAGCTCCTCCTGGCTGGTGCCGTACTCGGTGTAGTCGGCCTCCTCCGGGTGGGACTCGCAGCCCTCGGGGATGGGCACCATGGCGTTCTTGGTCCAGATGTGGATGGCCTTGCTCCAGTCGAGGCCCTCGAGGCAGCCGCCCTTGACGGAGACGACGTTTTTGCCCTGGGGATGAATTAGCATACATAAGCTTAAGCATAAGCATAGAGAGAACCCACCGGCGAGCTGTGGAGAAGCCGCGTGCCGCAGGTCTTGCAAAAGTAGCTGGGCGCGGGTGAGCAGGAAGAAGGATATCAGTCGCCACGCCGCGGCGGCGGCAACCTACCAGTGGAGCGTGTCGCCGGACGCAGTGGGACGGCTGGCGGGGTCAGCGGGCGGCGAACCAGGCGGAGCAGAGACCGAGACAGAGGCAGAGAGGGGCAGCCCACGTGTAGCAGCTCAGCTGGATATCGTCCGGCAGGGGGAATCGCGGGAAGATGGCGCTGGTGCCAAAGGCGGAGCTGGACTGGCGGCGGCAGTCGTGGCAGTGGCAGATGTACAGCGCCAGCGGCTGCGACGTCGGCGTCCGCAGGACGACAGACCCGCACTGGCAGCGGGCTTCCATGGCGGGCAGAAGACGAGACGACAAAGGGCGGATCGAAGACGGCGGGCAAACTCGAGACGGAATCACACAAGATGCCAAGATCCGAGTCAATCGATCGGGCAGGCGGCCGGCGGCCGGCGGGCTTCAAATAGGCGTCGGGACGGCGGCTGCAGCCGTCGAGTCATCCATGGGACGGCCCCTGGTTCGTTTGTCCGTGGAGGGGACAGGGGAAAAAAAGTCGAGGCCCGAGCTGGGGTTGAGTCACTGCCAGACGCAAGGTCTGAAAGAAGCCCGCTGGCCGCTTTGGGGAGCGCCGCCATCTTGTCGCGTAATCACGTGGAATCGCCGATGGAGGCAATGACACAATGGTCCCACTTTTTCGTCTACCCTGACTGGCTGGCCGGCTCCGACACCGCAGACGACGGCGGCGACGGCGACGGCGACGGCGGTGGCTTTGGTGCCGGCTCAAAGACATACAGCGGAAACTCGAGCAGCAGCGAGCGCTTGATCCACGCCGGCAGCGGCGCGTAGAGGGCGGGCGGCAGCGGCACGAGGATGCTGGTGCGGCGCAGGTAGGCCTGGTACTCGGCCCAGATGCGGGCGGCGGGGGCAGCGTCGTCGGCGGTGTCGGGGGCTGCCGCCGCTGCCGCCGCTGCCGCCGCTGCTGCATAGCGCTTGGCGGCGGCCGGGCGCTCTGACAGCGTCATGCCGGACACGAAGAAGAGGAGGAGGGTCAGCAGCAGGGGGCCGGCGATGGTGGCGTAGGCGGCCGAGGCCAGGGACGGGACGGCGGCCAGGGACGTGGCAATGGTGAAGAGGCCTGGGAGTTAGATGCGAGCATTGTGCGGAGGAGGCGACGGTGACGGAATCCCTACCAAACTGCAGCAGGATCTCGCCAAAGTAGTTGGGGTGCCGCGACCAGGCAAACAGGCCCGTGTGGCAAAAGGCCAGCTGCTGCTGCTGCTTCTGCTGCTGCGCCTCGCGGAACCGGAACCGCTGTGCGTCGGCCACGGCCTCGCAGGCAAAGCCGACGGCAAAGAGCACGACGCCGGCAATGTCGCGGGGCGTGCCAAAGGCGGGCATCATCTGATCCCCGGCAGCGGCAGCAGCGGCGACGGCCGGCGCGTTGAGGACGGTCACCGGCAGGGAGACGGTCCAGACCCAGACCATCTGGGCGACCCAGAAGCCGAGAAAGGGCCAGAAGCGGTCGCGCGTGCCGTCGAAGCGGTCGTCCTTGCCGGTGCGCAGGACGCGGAACAGCAGGAAGCCGGCCAGGCGCAGGGCCCAGACGCAGAGCAGCGCCGACGCCACGAGCTGGCGGGCGTGCGGGCCGTCGTCGTCGTCGCCGTCGCTGCCGCGGCTGCCGAGGACGAGCGTGACCACGGCGAGAACGGCAAAGTTGGTGCCGCCGGCAAAGTCTGGAGAGAGAGAAACCGGTCAGCCACTTGTCCGTCGTCGACGGCGTGTGTTCTCGTACATACCCGTCAGCTTGTCGAATTTCATCGAAAAGGCCACGGCAAAGAACGCCAGCTGGTAGGCCACCGTGATGACGGCCGTGAGGCCGAGATAGTAGTCGTCGAGGACGTGGACCGGCATGGCGACGAGGATGAGGAGGAGGAGGACGACGACGACCACGACGACGACCGCGACCACGAGGTGGCACGATCGAACGCGCAGCACGACTTCGGACGAGATCGATCGCTGCCGCCGGCCTGGCCCGTGTTCAAACGGATCCGGGACCGGCCAGCCGCTGCCGAGACGCGGTCATGCGATGCGTCGTATTTCTCGATGCCGTCGTCGTCGTCGTCGTGCGTGCGTGCAATTAGTCGGGGTATACTTGCCTGAACACTATACACACTACCTGGCCTCGGCCAATCGGCACGTGTGCCGCCCCACTTCGCCCCGGCCAGCCTAAAACACGAGCCGTCACGGCCCCGTCTCAGGCGTCCGGACGGGGAAGCTTGTTTGCTAGGGGTCCCGCCCGCCAGGGGGCCCAGACCCGCCGGGGCCAGGCCCTCGTGCTGTTTCTCGCCCCTGTCGCGAAACCGCCGCTGCCAGCGAGCCGCCAAGGCCCGAGTTTGACAGAGCGCCGGGGCAAGGCGACGGTCAAGGCGACGGGGGGGTGAAAACAGGGGGCAAGACGGCGGTGGAAATGACAGAGGCTCTGGCCAGCAGATTGGACTGCGAGGGCCGGCCAGGCCCACCGGTCTCCGACAGCCCGAGCCTGCACGGCGACTGGCAGGGCCTGGTGGGCTGGCCAGCCGTCTGGACCGTCCTCGACATCGGACATTTTGGGCGTCTCTCGTTTCCTTTCCACACCCCGGCGTGGTCTCTCGGTTCTGCTTCCGCCATCCTTCTCTTCTTCTCCAGCAGCATCGGTCTGTGGAGCAAACGATCTGGTTGTCGACGTCGTTCCTTTGTCGGCAGTCTGTCGTTCTTTTTGTCTTGGTTCTGGTTCTCGGCTCGAGGTCGAACCTCGCCTCCTCCTCTTCGTCCCCTCCCTCCTTTTCCTGCCGTCGCTCGTTTCCCGCAAGGCTGGTCCTGCTCTCCTGTCCAGTCTGTTTCCCATCGTCGTGTCCGCCTCATCATGAAGGCCTCGTCGCTCCTGCTGGTGGCGTCGCTGGCCCTGGCTCAGGTAAACACTCGCAAACATGGATCGAGACTGATGACGGCCATGCTGACCTCCAGGCCTCCGCCCTCGACTACGACTACCACCCGCCCGAGCGGTACGCCCCCCGCGCCAAACGCGGCCTCCTCTCGGACCTGCTCGGCGCCCTGGGCGCCGGCAAGGGCAGCAAGACGACCACCACAGCCAACGCCTGTCCCGGCGGCACCGTGACCCAGCGCCAGACCATCACCGTCGGCGCCGCCCCCGCCCTCGCCGGCAACGCCACCACCGCCACCAGCGTCAAGACCGTCACCGTCACCGCCGCCGGCAGCGCCGCGACCGTGACCCAGACCGTCAGCGTCAGCGTCACCGTCACCGCCTCCTCGGCCGCCGTCGCCGGCGGCGCCGCCGTGGGCTCGTCTGCCACCACCGCCGCTACCACCACCGCCGCCGCCGGCAAGCCCTCGGGCGGCGTCGGCGCCACCGTGGTCTCCGTGCCGCCCGAGGCCGAGACGCCGACGGCGACGGCGACGGCGACGGCGGCGGCGGCGGCCACCACGACAGCTGCAGATACCACGGCCGCCGCGGCTGCCACCACAACCTCCTCGGCCGCCACCACAACGACCACGTCGGCGGCTGCTGCGGCCGCCACAACCTCGGCTGTGACTACGTCCACCACGTCCAGCACGTCCGTCGCCACCACATCCACCTCCACGTCTGCCGCCGCCGCTGCTGCCACTACCTCGGCCACCACCTCCGCATCCACGTCCACCACCTCGACGTCCACCTCGACGTCCACCTCGACGTCCACCTCGACGTCCACCGCGACCGGCCTCCCGCCGCTGTCTGCCGTGACGTCTCTGACCTGTAAGCCCTCCCGTGCAGCCCCTCCCCGCCTGCGCAGACACCGCTGACAAGACCAGCCGCGCAAACGACCGTCGCCCTCGGCTCGGTCGCGACGACGGGCGCCGCCGCCGCCGCCGCCGCCCTGGCCAACAACCCGGCGGCGCCGTCCATCAACCTGGCCGGCCTCACGCTGACCAACGTGCTGACGCTGGGCAACCTGGCCGTGCAGACCAACTTGCCGGCGTGAGCCTGTTCGGGCGCCCACAGACATTTGTTGTGTTTTCTCGCCTTGTCTTTTGTATTCTAGTGGCACGCGGCCGAATTCAGACAAACAAAAAAAGAGCGAGCCTCTTTTCTTCTTTTCTTCTGTATAAGCATATACAATACACGAGCACACACACGAGACAAGTCTGTCCGTTCCGTCGTGCCGTCCGTTCCGTTCCTTGGGGGGGGGAGGGGGTATCGCGCGTCTGGTCTCTTGCTGTCGTCTCCGGGCAGGTCGGCTGCTCCCTCAGGACGCCGCCGCGCCTTTCCGCTGCTTCTTGGCCGGCTGCTGCTTGCCCGGGGCGCCGCCCGTCTTCGCCCCGCCCAGCCGGGCGTCGTCCGCGGCCGCGGCGTCGTCGTCTGCCTTTCGCTTGCGCTCGCCGTCTGGGCGGCCGTGGCCGTGGCCGTGGCCGTGGCCTTTGGGCGGCGGCTTTTTTAGCTCGATCTTTCCCGCCGCCGCCGCCGCTGGCGTCTGCACAATGTCCACGACGCCGCGGAAGCCGCGCCGCTGCAGCGCCTCGTTGGCCACGATGCTGCGCGGCAGCGCCGCCATGCCGGCGCCGCCGCGGTCCGGCGCCAGGCCCCAGACGGCCAGCAGGTTGACCACGTCGGCGGGGCCGCGCAGCTCGAGCGGGCCGCCGCCGCCGCCGCCGCCGCCGCCGCCGCCCGCCAGCAGGGCGCCCGAGCTCACGACGATGCCGCGGCCGCGCGTCGCGCGCACGAGGCCCGCCAGGTTGGCCACAAACAAGGCGCGGGCGCGCCCGCCGCCGCCGCCGCCGCCGCCACCGCCTGTGGTGTTTCCGCCGCCGCCGCCGCCCGCCCGCAGCGCCTGCGCGTAGCACACCTCAAAGTGGACGCCGCGGCGCACGGCGGCCATGCAGGCGCGGTGCTTGAAGTGGAAGGGGAAGTGGGTGGTCAGGTCGAGGCTGACGAGCGCCGGCTCGGCCATGCTGAGGCACGCCGCCTGGAACGCCTTCTCCGTGGTCGGGCGCACCGCCACCAGGTCGTACGCCGCGGCCACCGCCGACAGCCGGTGGTTGACCGCCGTGTCCGACACGACCACGGTCGCGCGGTGGACGATCTTGGGGTGCCGGCGGCGGGGGGGAGACAAGGACGACGACGACGCCCCGGCAAGCTGGTCGACCGCCGCCCCCAGCGGGTTCGCCACCGTGGCCGGCACGGGGCCCGGGTACACGTGGTCGAGGGCGACGACGTCGTAGCCGAGCTCGGCGCTCATCGCCAGCGTGCGGTCCAGCTCCGCCGCCGTCGTGGCCGGCGTCCACACGAGGCTGAGGTCGTAGAGCATGGCGTGTGCAGCCGGCGGGTGCACAGCCGGGCGAGGTCGGAGCGGTCGTCGTGCCTGTCGTTGGGCGCGAGGTGGATGCAAAAATTGACAATATTAGCGGGCGATGCGAACGGCCGGCGCGTCGACGCGCTAGCGCACAGCGCTGAAACGACGTCATGCCGCCTCGTCACGTGGACGGACAGGTAGAAGAGCATAAGCATATATAGGGAACATACGGAGTAAGCATATGCTTACGAGCCACGGGACGGAAGAAGCACAGACATAGATTTCAAAAGAGCCGACGAGCAGCAGAGCAGCCGCTCGTCTGTATACAATCAGATGCGCGGACATGCCCTCGAAGAAGGCTCATAGATGCATCCAACACAAGAACAGACAACCGCTGAACCAGAGAACCAAAAACGCCACCCATGCACGCCCAAGCGCCAGCGCGCTGCCTTCTGTCGTCCGACGCTGCGGCCCGCTCTAGCCGTAGCGCATGCCGCCGTGCGGCCCAGGCGGCTGGGCACTGGCCTGCGGCTGCAGCGGCACGGCGCCCGGTCCCGCGGGCATCGGCCCGCCGGGTCCGGGCATGCCGCCGCCGCCGCCGCCGCCGCCGCCGCCGTAGCGCAGCGCCTTGACGTCGGGCCGCTGCTCGAGGTCCTGCGAGAAGTTGCAGATGTGGCAGGTCACGTCTTCGTAGCCGTGGATGGAGAGGGGGATGACGGGCTGTCTGTCAGCGAGGGCCAGCGGTGCAGTGATGCAGGGTGCAGCGGCGCAGCGGTGCAACAAAAGGCAGAACCCACCACAAAGCAAAAGGTGAACCAGGGATGGGTCTTGAGGACGTGGCCGCTGTAGTTGCCGCAGTTGTAGCAGCGGCACACGAGGCCCTCGTAGCCCTCGACCTCCTTGCGAAAGGTGTGCTCGCCGCAGGTGAAGACGATGCACATGGTGGTGGACGATGATGCGATGACGATGATGGAGGAGTACGCGAAAGAGAATTCCGCTGTCGAGGCAGCGACGCAGAACAGGACCGAAACTGGGCGTCTGGGCGTCTTGGCGTGGCGATGCTCTGGTCGGTCCACTTGGCTGCGCGACGGAGGACAGAGTATAGACACATGCATGTAACGGGGCGGACGCCCGCCTACTGCGATACCCCTCCCACTAAGCATCGAGAATTGTGCATCGGAGTCATCACCAACATCTACCACCCACCTCCGACAGCAGTCTCGCTCTCGCTACCCCCCCCCCCCCCCCCGCCATGGCGACGCCCTCTGAAACGCCGTCCACGGCGCCTGCCGCCGCCAGCGTCCCTGCCCCGCTCCCCTCCACCAAGGAGGAGAAGCTGGCGCTCATCTACGAGAACCTGGCCGAGGTGCTCAACCCCGAGATCATCGAGGCCGCGCTCGACGCGGGGCGCGCGGTCAAGGTGTACTGGGGCACGGCGACGACGGGGCGGCCGCACTGCGGGTACTTTGTGCCGGCGATCAAGATTGCGCAGCTGCTGCGGGCGGGCTGCGCGGTGACGGTGCTGCTGGCGGACATCCACGGCTTCCTGGACAACCTCAAGGCGCCGCTGGAGCTGGTGGAGCACCGCTGCCGCTACTACCAGTGGACGATCCGGGCGATGCTCGAGGCCGTCGGCGTGGACACGGCGCGCCTGCGCTTCGTCAAGGGCTCGTCGTACCAGACGTCGGCCGCCTACGTCATGGACGTCTACCGCCTCTGCGCCGTGACCTCGGAGCACGACGCCAAAAAGGCCGGCGCCGAGGTCGTCAAGCAGTCGGCCAACGCGCCCCTGTCCGGCCTGCTCTACTCCATCCTGCAGACGCTCGACGAGCAGTACCTCGACGTCGACGTCCAGTTCGGCGGCGTCGACCAGCGCAAGCTCTTCATCGCCGCCAAGGAGTGGCTGCCCAAGCTCGGCTACGCCCAGCGCGCCCACATCATGAACCCCATGATCCCGGGCCTGCACGGCGGCAAGATGAGCTCCAGCGAAGAGGGTGCGTCTTTTTCTCCTTCAATTCTCTCCTTCTTCTTCGCTGACCCCCCCAGACAGCAAGATCGACGTCCTCGACACCCCCGAGGGCATCGCCCGCAAGATCCGCAAGGCCGAGGCCGCCCCCAAGGTCGTCGAGGGCAACGGCCTCCTCGCCTTCATCCAGCACGTGCTGCTGCCCGCCTCCGAGCTCAAGCACGGCGCGCGCGCCTTCCGCGTCTCCCGCGAGCGCGACGGCCTGCCGCCCCTCGTCTACACCTCCATCGAGGCCATCCACGCCGACTACCAGGGCGACGTGCTCACCCCCCAGCTCATCAAGCCCGCCATCGCCGACGCCATCGCCGACCTCACCGCCCCCGTGCGCGCCACCTACGCCGCCTCGCCCGAGTGGCAGGAGGCCGCCCTGCAGGGCTACCCGGCCCCCAAGAAGAAGGAGAAGAAGGTCAAGGACAAGGGCACCCACTACCCCGTGCGGCCCAAGGAGGCCCCGAAGGAGGCGGAGGCCAAGGAGGCGGAGGCCAAGGACGCCGAGACCAAGGAGGCACCAAAAGAGGCATAGAAGGAAGCCAGCCGGCCTCCAAAATCATATACTCCGTAAAGATGAAAAAAAAAAGATATACCAAGCGATCCAACGCCGACCCAAAATGGAAGACCAAAGACGAGGGGATCCAATCGCTGGAAGAACGCCAGAGACGCCGAGGAAAGGAGGGAGAATCCGGCCGAGAAAGAAAAGAAGCAGCCTCGGATCACACGCCCGCAAACGTCTGCCCGACCAGGTCGCTGCCGCACACGGCCGCCCGCTCGCGCGCGTCCAGGCTCGCGGCCCAGGCCCGCAGCGCGGCGAGCGACAAGTCGTCCGCCGCGGCGGCGGGCGGCGGCGGCGGCGGCTGCAGCTGCAGCACGGGCACGCGCTGCGGGAGGACAGAGACAACGGTGGCGTTGCCCGCGGCCGGGCTGCTGTCGTAGCGGCCCTTCTCCTTGGAGAGGATGCCGAAGCGCAGGCCGACCTCGGTGACGGTGACGAGGATGCTGACGACGATGAGGATGATGATGATCCACGTGATGGAGCTCATCTTGGCGTCGGCCACGCTGTCCGCCAGGATCTCGGCCAGGTCCAGGAACACGCGGCAGCGCTCGTTGAGCACCTGGATGCGCGGGTCGATCTCCAGGTACTCGCGGATGGCCACATACAGCGGATGCAGCGTCGGCTCCGCGTCCCAGAAGAAGTTGGGGACGTCCAGAATGTTGGAGGCTGCGCGTCAGTTGGGCAAAACGCCGGGTAAAAAGGGGGAAAGGGGCGCCAGGAGACGTACACAAATTAATGTCCACGCGGTTGGTAAAGAGCCGCCCCAGGATCTTGAGAATCTCCGTCCGCGACATGTTGAGCTCGCCCGTCAGCGCCAGCCGCTTGGGCACGTTCTGCGCGCTCAGCATCGTCTCCGACATGCGCTCCTCAAAGAAGCACAGCTTCGTGCTCTGCGCGATCGCGTGGCTGATCGTCAGCTTCACCATGTGGTCCGACCGCGGCAGCAGCGTGATCATGTCGTTGAACACCCGCGGCCGCTGCACGCTCGCGCTGTACTCAAAGTGGAACTCCTCCGTCTCAAAGTCCGCCTCGTCCAGCCGCCGCGTCATCAGCGACGTGTCCGGCCGAGGCGTCCGCGCAACAGACCCGTCCTCGCCCGCCGCCGTGCTCACGCCGCCGCCGCCGCCGCCGCTCTCTGCAAACGCCAGGTCCGCCAGAATGTCCTTCTCCTGGTGCTCCGTAAAGTTCCAGAACACCACCACCCCGTACGAGAAGACAAACAGCTCCGCAAAGTGCTTTGCGTCCGGCGCCAGCCGGTTGACCGGCGGCGGGCCCGCCGCCAGCAGGCTCGCCGGCACCGTCGCCGTCCCCGGCGGCGACGACAGCGCGTAGAGGTGCTGCTGCTGCGGCATCAGCGGCTGCGTCGGGTCGTCGCTGTCGTAGGGCGCCGGCGGCGGGTTGCTGTTCTGCGCCCCCCGGCCGGCGCCGTTGGCCCAGCCGTCGCCGCCGCCCTCGCCACGGGTCTCCCGTCCTTCATCGTCCTCGTCGCCGCCGTTATGCTGCCGCCGCTGCCGCCGCTGCTGCTGCTGCTGCTGTCCCTCTTCGTAGAAGCCCATGTGCTCGTCGCGGCGCTCGCTGCGCTCAATCTCGAGGTCCAGCACCGTCTTGCCCCCCGAGCCGGGCGTCTTGAGCATGGGCCGGCTGCGCACGCGGAACCCGTCCCGGCCCGGCAGCAGCGGCAGGTGGTACACCGTGTACAGGCAGTCGTCGTACAGCTTCGTCTTGGCTGCGTGGTGCGTCCGCAGAAACTCCGCCGTCGCCCGCATCTTGAACGCCTGCGCCGTGCAGTACGCCGTCAGCCGTGCCACCTTCTCCGTGCGCTGGCCCTTGGGCAGCCGCTCCGCGTAGCTCTTGCCCCGGATGCCCCCGCGCTTGCGCAGCACGTCCAGCTCCTCGTCGCGCGGCGGCCGCGCCCCGTCAAACAGCCCGTTCGCCGCGTCCGCCGCGTCCGCCGCTGCCGCTGCCGCTGCCGCTGCCACCGCGTCATCGTCCTCCGCCGCCTCCAGGATGCGCACCCGCTGCTGCGCCCGCCGTGCGGCTGCGCCCGCCGCTGCTGCTGCCGCTGTCGCTGCTGCCGCCCTCGCCGCCGCCTGAGCAGACGCTGTGTCCGCCGCCGCCGACGCCGCCGCCGCTGCCGCCGTGCTGTTGCCCGCGTCGCCGTCCTCCAGGGTGTCCTCCTCCCCCTCCTCCTCCTCCGCATCGCCGCCGTCGCCGCTGTCAACCGTCGGCAGCAGCACCAGCTTCTCCGAGATCTTGGTCGTCCGCGACGGCAGCATGCTCGGGACACCCCCACGCGCCAGCGACCCGCTGCCGCCGCCGCCGCCGCCGACACCAGGAAGCAAGACGCCAGACGACAAGCCGCCGCCGACACCGCCGCCGCTGCTGCTGCTGCCGCCGCCGCCGCCGCCGCTCCCACCACCACCGCTGCCACTGCCCCCGCCACCGCCGCCGCTGCCCCCATGGATCGCGGCCGCGCCGGTGCCGCTGCTGCTCCGCCGGATGAGGCCGCGCCGCCGCGCCGCCGCCGCCGCCGCCGACAACGCCGACGACGGCTGCAGGATGCGCAGCGGGCCCGGCGGCCCGCGCGGCTGGCCGGAGGGAATCTCGGAGGCGTTCTGCAGCACGTTGTCGACCGAGATGTAGCGCATGGGCAGGCGCTGGCGCTGGGCGTGGGACGCGGACGAGGACGAGGACGAGGACGAGGACGAGGACGAGGCGCCGCCGGAGCCGCCGCCGGCATGGTCGTCGCCCGGCACCGACGCCGAGGCCGACGCGCCCGACCGCCGGTGGCCGGGCGTGCCGCGAGTCGGTGGACGCTCGCGGGCGTCCGTCACCTGGAGGGCCGGGGGTTAGCAACCTCTTCAAGAAAGGGCAACAAGGCAAAAGAGTCGTACCAAGACCGACGGCCCTCGCTTGGACGACATGGCCGCGGGTTTCGTTGCTCGCCTCGCAAAAAGAGGGCCTCTAAAATGCTCTCTCCAAGAAGCCTCGCCAAAAGCGCAAAACGGAGGGGGGCAGGCAAAGCATGCAAAGGGTCGCTGGCTGGTCTGGGCCTGAGTGTTCAATTCAACTCGGAACTGGGCGATGCTCTGGGATTCGAAAAGCTCCCCCAACCTAGCCTTTGTGCTCCTAGCCAATGACAGCCCGCCGCTGCCAGGCATGGGTCCGCACGTGGCGACGTCATGTCAGCGTAGCTTGGGCGTGCATACACTGTGCACACACACGGTGCATCTTCTTCAACAGCATCTCGACCTCAAATCACCATCCGCGCTCTCGTCCGATTGAACTTGCAGATCAGCTGTAATTTACTCCGTAGACCGAGGTTGCTCCGCTATGCCTAGAATATGTACAGACGGACAAGGACAAAAGACTCTTGCTATGCTGGATATAAGAAAACGTAAAACAAAAGAAAAGAAAATAGAAAAAGATATTCAAAAAACGGAATGCCCTTTTCGGCTTCGTTTCGTTTAGGCATCCAACGTCGCCAGCGGAACGTAGCCCTCCGTTTCTTGGCCGCCCAGCAAGCGCCGCCCCGTAACCGCGTACAGGCCATCCTCGAGCAGGTCGCGCGCACGTCCAGCCAGAGACCGCAGACTCTGGACGCGCCGCCGCCAGCCGCGGCTCGGCTTGAGGACGCCGCGGTCGTCGTACAACGCCGCGTCCATGTAGCGCGGACGCTTCCAGAACTTGAGCAGCAGGCTGCTGACGACCACGCTGACGCTTGACGCCGCCATGGCCGCGCCCGCCGCCAGCGGGTGCAGGTGCAGGCCCAGCGGCAGGAACACGCCCATGGCAAAGGGCAAGCCCACAATGTTGTAGAGGCACGCCCACGCAAGGTTCAGCTTGATGCGCCCAAAGATGCTGCGCGCCAGGTTGAGCGACGCCGGGATGTCCATCAGGTTGTTGGGCCGCATCAGCACCACGTCCGCCGCCTCCATGGCCACGTCCGTCCCCGACGCCATGGCGATGCCCACGTCCGCCGTCGCCAGCGCCGGCGAGTCGTTGATGCCGTCGCCCACCATCGCCACCACCTCGCCCGCCTCCTGCAGCCGCGCCACAATCGCCTGCTTCTGGTCCGGCGACACGCCCGCAAACACGTCGTCCGCTGCGATCCCCACCGCCGCCGCCACCGCCACCGCCGTCGACCGCTGGTCGCCCGTCACGATCGCCGTCTTGACCCCCATCCGGTGCAGCACCGAGATCGCCGCCGCCGCGCCCTCCTTGATCGTGTCCGCGAGGCACAGGTGCCCCGCAAAGGCGCCGTCGATGGCGATGAAGATGTTGGTCGTGCCCGCGGACAGCGAAGCCGAGGACGCCGCCGACGGCGCCGACGACGACAGGGACGCCGGCAGCCCTGCGACCGGCTTGCCCTGGGCGCCCGCCTTGGACGACGCCGCCCGCTCGTTGATCTCCTCCGACGCCTGCACAGCCGTCTCCGGCACGTCGACGCCGCTCTCGCGCAGGAACCGCACGTTGCCCACGAGAATGCGGTACCGCACACGCTCGGCCGACGTCGCCGGCTCGACGGTCGCGCTGATGCCGCGGCCCACGGACGCCACAAACTCGCCCACGCTGCCGTCGATTGCACCCTCCTGCGGGTCCAGCCCCAGCTCCGCCCGCGCCGCCCCCAGCACCGCACGCCCGATCGGGTGCTCGCTGCCCATCTCCGACAGGCCCACAATCGTCCACCACAGCCGCCGCCGCCACTCGCTCTCCTGCCACACCGACGCCAGCGTCGCCGCCGCCACGTTCATCTTGCCGTACGTCAGCGTGCCCGTCTTGTCGAGCACCACCTGCGTCACTTTCGTGGCCGTTTCCAGCGCCGCGCCCCCCTTGACCAGGATCCCGTTCTCCGCGCCGATGCCTGTGCCCACCATCACCGCCGTCGGCGTGGCCAGCCCCAGCGCGCACGGGCACGCAAAGACAATGACCGAGATGCACAGCTTGACGCACACAAAGATCTTGCCGCCGCTCGCCTCCTGCAGGAAGATCTTGGGCGGGTTCGGCAGCACGTGGCTGAGGACCATCCACGTCACAAACGTCAGGAATCCCAGCATCAGGATGGTCGGCACAAAGTAGCCCGCCAGCGTGTCCGCCAGCCGCTGGATGGGCGCCCGCGTCGTCTGCGCCTCCTGCACCAGCTTCACAATCTGGCTGAGCTGCGTGTCGCGCCCGGCCCGCGTCACCCGGAAGTCCACGCGCCCGTGCCCGTTCACCGTGCCGCCGATCAGGAAGCTGCCCTTCTTCTTCTGCACCGGCATCGCCTCGCCCGTCACCATGCTCTCGTCCACGTACGTCTCGCCGCGCACCATGACGCCGTCCGCCGGGATCTTATCGCCGGGCCGCAGAATCACCACGTCGCCCACCTGCAGCAGCTCCGTGGGGATGCACTTCTCTTCCGCCGCGTTGCCGTCCACCAGCGGCGTCTTGGGCTCGCCCGATCCGACCACCGAGTCCCAACCCTCGGCCGCCTTCTCAGCCGCAATCGGGTCCGCGTAGATGGTCGCCATGGATGGCGCCAGCGACATCAGCCGCGACAGGGCCTTGGATGTCTGGCCCTTGGCCCGGTTCTCCAGGAAGCGCCCAAACGTGATGAAGGTGATCAGCATCGTGCTCGTGTCGAAAATCGTGCTCGGCCGGCTGTGTGGCGGCACCAGAAACGACACCAGCATGCTGGCCACGCTGAAGAAGAAGGCGCATGACGTGCCCAGCACCACCAGCACGTCCATGGTCGGCGAGCCGTGCTTGACCGACTTCCACGCCGAGACATAGAACCGCCGCCCGATGCCAAACTGCACAGGAATCGTCAGGACCAGGCAGATGACGTCGCCAAGGAAGATGCCGGGCACCAGCGCCACCGCGCCCAGGTCCAGGAACGGAAGGCACATGGGGATGATCATGCCAATGAAGAACACGGGGACGGCAAACGTCAGCGATACTCGGAACGCCCGCCGCCACTCGTTGATCTCCCGCGTCTTGGCCAGCGACTCCAGCTGCGCGTTGTTGTCGTCGTTGTCCGCCACCAGTGCGTTGTAGCCCGCGGCCTCCACCGCCTCGACAATGCCCCGCAGGCCCGTCACGGCCGACTGATGCACCACGGACAGACGTGCCCGGGCCACCTGCATCTTCGCCGACTGCACGCCCGGCAGCGCCGACACGGTCGCCTCGAGCGCCTCGGCTGCTGCCGCATCCAGCTGGCCAAAGATCTTGAAGTTGGACGTGACCTGGCCCTGGCCGTGCTCGGCCACGTCCGAGACCGACGACACGATGCTGGCACCAAAGCCGCCGTCCTCGATCATCTCCACAATCTTGTCCGTCGACAGCTTTGCGGGATCGTGCGCAATGACTGCGCGCTCTGCCAACAGGCTAATGTGGAAGCGCAGCACGCCGTCCGCGTTCTTGAACAGGCCCTCCACCGCCGACGTGCACGCACCGCACGTCATGCCTTCGATGGCCACGGTCGTGGTCGCGTGCGTGGGAGCGTTCCCGCCTGGCCGACCGCGGCCATCACGCTGCTGTCGCGGCCGCCGCTCGGGTTGCACGTCCTTCGTCTCGACGACGGTTGCGCCAAAGCCCCGGTCCTCGATCAGCTCCACGATCTTCTCGGTGCGCAGCACCGACGGATCATGCTCAACAACGGCGCGCTCCGACAGCAGCGATATGCTAAAGCTCTTCACGCCGGGGACGTCTTTGAAGCCGCTCTCGACCGCTGAGGTGCACGCACCACATGTCATGCCCTCGACGGCCACGGTAGTGATCTGGGTCGCTGGCACATTGGCGTCACCGCCGAGCAGATAGTCGTCGTCGTCGTCTTCGGCGCCGTCGCCTTGGCCACGGATAATGCGGGGTGATGGCAGGTCCGTCGCCAACACCTCGGCGTCGAAGCCGCGGTCCTCGATAATGTCGCGGACCTTCTCAGCGGTGATGCGTGCTGGGTCATGCATGACCACAGCCCGTTCCATGACGAGGCTGACGGACACATTGCCGACGCCGTCGACGCCCTTGAAGCCCGCTTCAACGGCCGAGGTACAAGCGCCGCATCTGTTTCGAAGAGAAAGTCAGCTCCGACGGGTTTCAAGAAACAGCGGGTCTCAGAATTGATAGCAAAAGTCGCCAACTCACGTCATGCCGCCCACTTTGAGCGTCGTCGTCGCCATGTGCGGTGTAGGCACGCCCAGCAGGGACTGCCCGGCGGCTGCGTCCCTCGGAGGAACCTTGATGTGTGTGGGTGCCATTCTTTCGTGTGCACAGTCTGGCTTCGGTAAGAGAGGAGGGTGTATAGGGTGGAAGCGCAGTCGCCGATCAATGCGCCCTCGAATGGCGTTCGCAGAGGAAGAGCTCGTTGTCTGCTAGGGCGAGGACGGCATTTCCAGAGGCAACGGCGAGAGGGCGAGGAAGAAAGAGGATAGCGAGAGGGAAAGGGTCAAAAAAGAAACACCAGACGGCAGACGCGCGAGAGGGTCCGGCGCCGACGTGCTTCTTATTGCAGCCAGCTGGCCATGCACGGCGCCTGCAGCTGGCTCCGGCGCACGCGAGAAAGGGGGTCTCCGGTGGGCTGTTTCGATGTCTGGGAGTTGGGGCGCCTGGGCCTCCTGGTGCGGGTTGCGGGCTGCTTTGGAGGCGTCGGGTTAAGTCGAGAAACGTGTTTCACCAGGCCTCGCCTGTCTTTTGGGGGGGAGGCTCCAGGCTCGGGTGGATTTTGTGTTTCGCAGGGTGTCGGGAAGGGGGGGGTTTTGGGTGCCGTCGAGCCGCGCTGTTCCGTTCGGAAGGTGCAGGCTGGCCGTCTCTGCTGTGTCCTGTCAGCTTAATGTTCGCCCGCTGTCCGCCGTCGCTGACATTCGGCAGGTGAGACACGGTGACTGCGAAAATGGAGACCCGACATATACGGCAGCCTAGCTTACTCCGTAGAGGCCGAGCCAGCCACTCCGGAGAGGAATACGTACCCTGCCTCCACTCCGGGCGCGTTGCACAACGAAAAGGCAATAATGCCCTTTGCTTCGCCGGGGGCGCCGCTGGTGGTTTTCTGGCGGGATGGCAAGCGGCCTGTGCGGGATGCGACAGGGAGCGGGAGAGGACCCAGCGGCTGAGGCGCCGATGAATGCGGAGGCCGTCCGCGTCAGGAGGCGTGTCTGCGGTGTGTCGGCGTCTATGCGAGCGGTTCGTGGGTCAACAGCGCTGCGAAAAGTTGGCAAGGTGAAGCGATGAAGCCACGGATCATCACACGATGGCGCAGTGGCGGCGACGAGGCGCTGTGGCTCTGTGCTGTGGCTGGAAAGTGCAGATTGCGCTCCGTACCGGCTTGTGCTGTCGCTGAGTGAGGGTGAGACACGTGGCGGGTGTGCCTCGACGTGCGGTCAGCCCTGCGTGATGTCCGAAAGGAATACGGAGTATTGACGTTTTCGAAAGTTGTCGCCAGTTTCGGCGGCCTCTGCGAGTTTATAAGGCTACGGACTACGGAACTATTGATTGATCAGCTGGGCAGTTGTCAGTGTCGGCGGGAAAGCGCCAACAACGTTGCTGTTCCGCTCCTGCCGGACTGCGCTGTAATTTTTTTTTCTGGGCCGTTCTTTCCCTTTCCAGCCTACGGAGTCCAGCTAAACCCGCGGCCAGCGGCGCCTTGTCCAGTCTCCACGCGCCACGCCGCGAGAGATAATCAGTTGTGAGCGCTAACCACGGCAGCTCAGGCCTAGTGCCGGCTGGAAGGAGCGACAGCAGTTGTAAAAGGAAAGGAAGGAAAAAACGACGAGCTGACATGCAGCAGAGATGCAGGCCTGGCTATATATGGAATATGCCGTCCGCAAGATGACAGCCTCAGCAGCTAGTTGCACGGAGCTCCCCGTATCTTTACATATACAGATACAGCATGCGGAGGACACATCTCATGCCTGAAGTTACGCAAGCAATATATGCTTAGGGCGCTCAACGGGCCACTGGATCGTGGAGCCGCTGCCTGCAAGAAGCCGGGAGCCGAACTCAGAGGCCGATGCCGGCCGATTTTCTTCAGTGTGCAATTTCCAGAGAGCAAGTTTCTCCGCAGTCCACTCCGTACTCCGTGGTGCTATGCTCGTACGGAGGCACCTTGTGGAGCGCACAGGCAAACTCTAAGCTCTAGCTTGCCGCCGTTCCAGAGGCGTCACGGTTTGTTTCGGGCTGGGCAGGCAAGTCCCAGGGCCAAATGTCCATCTGATAATTGTGTGGGCAAAAGGTCGTGCCGGAGAATCTCCACCTTTCGCCGGCCTTTGGAACGAGCTTCAGGTGCCCCTGTCCAGGGCATCGCGAAACGGCTCTGACACATCACTCAAACATGCAGTCCGCAATGGAGGCAGAGAGAAGATCTCGCAGTGACCTCCTCCGCAACTCACGCGGGATGTGCACTGCTGGACAAAAATAGATACGAACAAGATGGGCAGAAAAAGAAACAAAAAGCAGTGGTGATGAGCTTAGTCATTTTTATCTCAGCAAAGTTGGCCCAGCCAGCAAGCCCAGCCACAGCGCCGCACCAGCCACAACCCCGCGACCAACGCCCAAGGCTGCCCTGAGCGGCGTAGCTTCAGGATCTCGCCGTGACCACCACGAAGCTCTTCGGACACGCCGCCCCCACGACAAGGACGCGAAGCAGAGATTCTGTATCACTGCACGCGCGCCCGGCCAGCACGATGGCACAGGCAAAGGCTCTGGACGCGCTGGCGGTAGGTTTCTTCCTCGCCCTGTCCGGGTGTCTTCTGCCTTCGTTCCGTCTCGCGTTTGCCCGGAGTTGTTTTTGCCTGCCAGAAGCTTTGCTGACCTCGTGCTCTCTCATTTTCCCTGCCCACAGCCCTTTGTGGTGCTCGCCCAGTCTGCCAACTCGCCTCGCTACGCGGCCGACCTCGTCGTGCGCGCCACGTCCCACCCGGGCACCTTTGTCTTCGCCGAGCTGCTGCAGACGGCCTCGATCCAGGCCCTGGCCCAGGCCGAGCCCGAGTACGCCGCCCACCTGACCCTCCTCCAGATCTTCAGCTACGGCACCTACGCCGACTACGAGCGCGGCACCGCGCCGTCGGCGCCGCCGGCCGACCCAGCACAACAGGACGCTCCATCACAACCGTCCGCCGCCGCGGCGACAGCACCGCCGCCTAAAGCTCCGCTGCCCCCGCTCAACGAGGCGCAGGCCACCAAGCTGCGGCAGCTGTCACTTGTCTCGCTGGCCACGGACCGCGCCAGCCTCGGCTACGACCACCTGCTGCGCGCGCTGGGCCTCGCCGACGCGCGCCAGCTCGAGAGCCTCGTCATCTCCGCCGTCTACGCGGGGCTCGTGACCGCCACGCTCGACCCGGCCCACCAGGTCGTGCGCGTCAGCTCCGTCGCGCCCCTGCGGGACCTGGCCCCTGGCGCCGTGCCCCGGCTGCACGCCGCCCTGCAGGCCTGGTCCCAGCGCTGCGAGGCCGCGCTGGCCGCGCTCGACGCCCAGATCGCCAACATCCGCCGCGCCGCCGCCAGCCGCACCCAAGAGGCGCAGCGCTGGGACGCCCAGTTCAAGCACGCCGTCGAGGCCGAGAAGCAGGCTCTCCTGAAGCAGGACACCACCGCCGGCGACAAAGACGGCGGCGGCACGCCCGGCGCGCTCGGCAAGCGGCCTATGACGCTGAACGTGTCGGGCAGCGCCGCGGCCCAGGCCGCTGCCGGCGTGTTTCGCCTCAACAAGCGCGGCAGCAACCAGATGGCAGGGGCCGGCGGCGCCTCGGGTGCCGCCTACTCTCCTGCTCCTGCCGCCGGCGCCGGTGCCGTTCCCGGGGAGAGCGCAGGCGGCGACATCGACGAGAACAATGCCGGCAGCACCAACAGCGGGAAGAACGACGGTGACGACGACGACGACGATGACGACGACGACGATGACGAGGCGATGGACGTCGACGACGAGGGAGGTGGCGCCAGCCACAAACGCAACCGGCGGAAGGCATAGCATTTCTTTTCAGACAGAATGGGAGCTTTATGCCAATCAGGAGGTTTGGTTTGCACGGGCGAATCGGGAGCATGAATCGGCGACGACGACTGCATTGTGTACGACACACAGGTAGATTCCATACATGGAAGGCTGTTTTCACTTCACGGAAAGGCGACCGGATGCATGCAGTTGCTGTCTGTATTTGACAAGTGCAAAGCTATGAATACCCGTTGAAGACCATTCTTGCAGACCGACTGGCCGTTTCTCGTCGTCTGCATCCTCATCTCGTCTTTCGGTGGTCCTGTCCGTCCCTGTTCCCTGTGTCCCTGTGCCCGAATTCGCAGTTCCTCCACCACATAACATACATGTGTACAGCCACGAAGAGGTGGCAGACACGAAGACAAAATGCAACAAACCTGGTATCCTAGAAAGCAAGAAAAATCACGCGCTGAAAGTGTGCTGAGCAGACCGCCCTCTGCGCCCCGGACGCCTCATGGGATTCGTGAACAAGATGAAAAAAGCAAATCAAAGCAAGACCAAAGAGACGCCAACCGACGAACGGGAAGGGGGGGAAAAAGAAACAACGGCTGAGCCTAGAGCCTCCGGCCTGGCACGAGGATAAAGAGGACTAGCAGTGCCGCGTCGATGAGCACCGTCACGGCCAGCACCACGAGGGCGCGCTTGGCGAGCAGGCGCCGCACAAAGGGCTCGCGAACGCGCGAGAAGTGGAAGGGCGTGTACTCGCTGAACCCGAGCAGGGCGAGCACGGGGTCCAGAGCGTACTGGAACGACGCCAGAAAGTAGACACCAAAGGTGAACGGAATGATGAGCTGGGACAGGCACGTTAGCAAAAAGGCTCGCGCACGCACGCTGTGCATGAGGCCGCATCGGGGGCAAGACATACAAAGAGACGTGTCTGCCGCGACTTGTCGAGGAAGATGAGCACAAAGGCCGCCCAGAAGGCGCCAAACATGGACACCATGCCGATGATGAGGCGCAAGATGAGCGTGGGCGGGATCAGATTGCCCAGCGCCTTCATGCGCAGGAAGCCCGGGAAGGCATCGCGCTCCATGGCCTGGAAGACGTAGTCCTTGGCCACATCAAAGACCTCTGGGTCGTCGCGCCCAAACTCCTCAATGGCCACCGTGATCTCGGACACAATGTCGGCTGGCAGGATGATCTCGCGCTCCGCGCCGGGCAGCAGGAACGTGTACAGGATCTTCTCGGCTGACGCGCGGATGTCCTGCCGCGCCACCGTGTGCGCCGGCGAGTTGGAATCGGCCATGTTGCGCGGCGAGCTGCTGGCGGGGGCGGTGGCGGCGGCGGCGGCGGCGGCACCTCGGCTGGGCGACTCTTGCGACGGGCGCGCGTCTTCGCGCAGAAAGGCCGACATCTGGGCGTCCTGGTCGCGCTCCTTGTCCGACTGGTATTTGGAGGGCCCGGCAACCGGGTGGCTGAGGTCGCCGAGGTTGTCGAGGATGGCCGAGGACCGCTTCGACGCGGACTTGTCGCCGTCGGGCGTGCCGACGAGGACCGAACGGCGCAGCTCGCGCACGTAGTGGCGGCAGAGCGTCATGTGCTGGGCGACATCCAGCCTTGGGAGGGGTTAGGTCTCTCTTCGTCGTCGCGGACCACACCAGCACGACAGCACGACGGGGAACGTACCAGAAATCGAGGTAGTCAACGGACCGCTGCTGGTCACGCATGTAGATGTAGAACGAGTAGAGGTCGACGGGGGGCAGTGTCCGCCGGCTCAGCACCTCGAACAGCGACGGCAGACGGTTGCGGTTCAGGTCCGGCTGCGGCAGAGGCGCCGGGCTGCCTTGTGACTCGGCCATCGCGGCTGGTTTTGTTGTTGCGGTTTTCGTTTACTTGATGCAGACGTCGTCGGCCGACGGCGTCGAAAGTCGTGGATGCTTTCAATCCGATGAACGCAATCCTCACGGTCGATGCAATGACTGCGGTTCAAATTTGTATCGCTGCGAAGAAAACGTGGATGCCGTGTGTGGGTGACGCTGAAGAGAAGAATCGAACGGTGGCTGGGTGAAGGGAGGCAGAGGACAAGACGCCGGGCACACAAGCGGCGCTGCAGCCAGCCGGCGAGACAGACAAACCGCGCACTGCAGTCCACGGGCCGGATGGCGAAACACAAGCGTCTCGTGTGTCTGGTGCCGCTCGACCAAGACAGAAGACGACGGGAAGAGGCGACACAAAGTTCGCGAGACACAAAAAGGCGCGCGTCGGACAGAGAGCGACGGCAGCACGCAGGGCAGCCAAAGCAGGAAAAAAAATAAAAGGAGTCGCTGTCGTCGGTCGCAGCACAAGGCACTGCCTCGAAATCGTTCGGAGCGAGGGGGCGGGAGGACGTTGCGCGGAACGGCAAGATTGGGTTGAGGGGGGGGGAGACGTAGAAACACGACGTTGTGCGGGAAGGGGGCAGGACAGAGGAGGCACGCAGGAGATGGGGAATGCTGGGCGTGCGGCCTGTTGACAGGCTGCAAGTCACCACAGCGTACTGTCTGGCGCGTCGCGGTACTTTAATCTGGTTAGGGGCTTGTCCGCGCCCTGAGATCATGCCAGGGGCAGGCCGTCCAGAATGTGGGTCCTCTCGTCCGGCTCAAATCACGTGAATGGAGTTGGAGCGCACACGTGATGCTCGACCATGGCACAAGATGTGGATCCACCTCGCAGCCAGGCTCTGCATCTGATTGGCGGATGAAGCCCTCGTTTTTGGGTGGGCAGAGCACACAAACCAATTTTTTGCCAATTTTTCCCCCCCGTCCCGCGATTAGGCCCTAAAGCTTTCTGCCCTCGCGCCTTATTTTTTTTTTCGGTGTTGGCTTGACTTTTCCTCTCGCTTCGGCTTCCCCTTCGACTTCCCACCACATCACGCCAACGAACCCGACCTCTTTCTTTTCGACGGGAACCCCGAGGTAGGCAAGCGACACTCCTCGCCGCACGGGCTTGCACCGGTGCTGTTCAAGACGTCCGTTCTGACCGCCGCCGGCAGCCACCAGTTCACAATGTCGTCGAAGACCAAGGCCTCCGGCAAGGCCGGCCGCTCCGCCATTGCCGATGTCGTCTCCCGCGAGTACACCATCCACCTGCACAAGAGAGTATGTCTGCGATGGGGAGGGCGAGGGGAACGAGAGCGGGCGCAAGAGAGGGCGCGCGTGCGAGGAGGCGGAGGAGGAGGCGGAAGAGGGCGGTTGGGACACGAAGGCGAGGGTGTGCACGACACAGAGAAGCCGTACTGACGCTGGATCCCAGTTACACGGCGTCACCTTCAAGAAGCGGGCCCCGAAGGCCGTCAAGGAGATCAAGAAGTTTGCGCAGCAGGCCATGGTACGACTTCCCCACGATTCATCTCGGCGCGCGCCGACGACCAGACTCGAGCAACGAGAGAGCAGCCGAGGATGCCGAGAACGCCTGTGCTAACGTGCAAACAGGGCACCTCTGATGTCCGCCTGGACCCCCAGCTGAACAAGAAGGTGTGGGAGTCGGGCATCAAGGGCGTCCCCTACAGAATCCGCGTCCGCATTTCCCGGAGACGAAACGACGAGGAGGACGCCAAGGAGAAGCTGTACAGCTTCGTCCAGGCCGTCAACGTCAAGAACCCCAAGGGTCTGCACACCGTCGTGGTGGAGGAGTAGGCGGGACGGTGACGCATGCATGCACGGGTTGTTTGGGATCGGGGTTGGCTGGGCATCGTTCTTGTCAGGCGTGCGGCTCGCGCTGGGTACAACAACCGAGCGAGGACGGGTGAACAAAACGCCACCGAAAAAGGCCCACGGACAAGGGGGACATATTGCCAGAAAAGGAAGAAATCAAAAAAAGCGGAAAACATGCCAAAACGGATCCAACCCGCTGGCCAGTGATCACACGACTGGCTGTTCAGCAAGGAACGGGGGGCAGTCTGGAGTTAATCGAAGGTGTTCTGCTCTTGTGTTTCTGAGGTCGCCGGGCGTGCGTGGCTTTGTCTCGTCACAACGGCCGTTCTTACACAACATGTGGTGTGGCAGAACAAAGACGAGCGAGGTAGCCAGCCCAATGTTCATGAACGACCGACCTATGGCGGCCCCCATCTCGTTGACGCAGTTCGTGCTGGCATCAGCGTGAACACGGTCTGCCGTCCGCCTCTATAAACAAGCCGTAGAAGCCGAAGCCTGCTTGAGCGGCCGCGGACCTGCATCCAACCACAAAAACCACAAGAGCCGAATCTCACCATGTGGACGTGCAAGTTCTGCTCGCGCTCGGCCGACGACGTGTCCGCCCCCGACACGTCCGCACGGGAGCTGCACGAGCGCCTCTGTCCGGGTCCGTGGGTGCTGCCGACGACCTGCGCCCTCTGCGACCAGCCCGTCGGCGGCAGAACGCCGGCGCGGCTGCTCGACCACTACGCCCACGTGCACGAGATCGCGACCGAGGCCGGCGCAGCGGGCTACGCGGCGGCGTACCGCGCCCAGGTCGCGGGCCTGGCCACCGCCTGCCGCCACCGCCACCAGCCGTCTGCCGGCCTCGGCCTGGGCCTGGTACAGGATCCGGTGCACGCCTTTGCGGACCTGCGGCGCGAGGCGGCACGCTACGACCGCCTCCTGCCGTGCCCGCCGACCAAGGCGCGCCTGGAGGAGTACCGCAGCACATTCGAGGCCTACACCGACGGCGCTGTCCCGCTGGCGTTCCACGCGAGCGTGCGCGACGCCGCCTCGCCGGACGTGGTGGCGGCCGTCGCCGCGGAGGCCCTGGCCTACTTGGCCCAGAGAGGGAAAGCCACGGCTCAAGCCCGGTCCGTCCAGGACAGCATTCAAGGCCAGCTCGCCGCTGGCACCGCTGCCGCCGCCGCTGCCAGCATCGCCGTCCTCGACGGGGCCCTCGCCGCCCATGCGCCGGCCGGCCGCCGCTCCGCAGCCATGATCCGCCTCCAGTCGCCCGCCGGGCTGGCACGCACCATCCGCACGCTGCCAGCCACGTGCCGCTTCCTGTATGCGCAGATGGTCTCGTCCGCAGACGGCACCGCGCTGACGCCAGAGCAGTGGGCGGCCATCCACGGCGCGTGCCACGCGCGCGCCGTCTTCCTCGTCCTCGACGAGACGGTCTCGGCGGTCCGCTGCGGCGCCCCCTTTGCGTACCTGCGCCCCGAGTACGCGCCGTATAAGCCGTCCTTTGTCCTCTTCGGCGAGACCCTGCGCGCCTGCGGCCTCGCCGCCTGCCCGGACGGCGCCGTCTTTGCGGGCCTGCACGCCGGCGGCGCAGACCTGCGCCGCCTAGCGGCCGAGAGACTGGACCCCGCCCGCGCACCGCCGACCCGCACCTCTCCGTCCTGCGACCACGGCCGCCTGCTGCGCGCCCTCGCCGTCCTGCGCCAGGCCCGCCAGCTCGACTGGGCTGCCCAAGCCCGCGCCCTCGGCGCCTCCTTGCGCGCCAGCGCCGCCGCCGACCTCGGCATCGCCCGCAGCCGCCTCCGCGGCCTGGCGGCGCTGATATGGCTGCCCGCAGACGGCCACAGCCACCGCATGGACTGCTGGCTGCCGCCCCTCGCCAGCGTGGTCCAGAGCGAGGCGTTCCTGGAGGTCCTCTTCCCGCAGACCGCAGGCCATCTGGGACGTGACCAACATATTGCGCGCCATGAGCCATCCCAGAGGCTCTAAGCGGCCTGCGAGAGCTCACCGTGCACCCGCAGACGTGCCTGCGCTGCGTCCAAGGCAAGCGTTGTAAGATAGAGCATCACCAAAATATTATGTCATGAAGGCCAATCACAATCCAACTTTTGACTCCACCGACTTCCACTACAGTTTCTAAGCGTACTGATTCATCACAGGAACCAGCAATATGCTTAGACGCGCACTCCGTATATTCTGCTGATACGAGTAGTCCTTTAGCTATGCTCGCATACGCCAATACTGATGCTTGTTGCATGGTCCTAGATGCCAGAACCCCATAGTGCCCGGCCGCTGTGCTAGAAAATAAACGAAAATAAATAAAAAGGGAAGCAATGCGCCGCCAACCGGTGCCCTTCGTATCCAATGGCTCTCTGTCTCGCCACGCACGCCTCGTGCTCTCTCTCCGGTCTCCCATATGCTCGGCCCCATACGAGCCCCCTACTCGTCGTCGACGTCGCGGTGGCGTCCCAGCACCTTGCGCTTGAACTCTTCTGGGTCGGCGTCCCACAGCTCAGCCGCCTCGCCGTTGAGCGGAGACGCACTGCACATCGGTCAGGAACGGGGCACACACAAAAAAGGGAGAAGCAACGGCGACGTACTTGTTCGGCTCGCCGAGCAGACTCTGCAGGCTGAGCAGCACCGTCTGGGTGTTGTAGGCGGGCGTCCACTTGTCCTTGAGGATGTCGAGGCAGATGCGGCCGGAGAAGTCGACGTTGGGGTGGTAGATGGGCGTCTTGAACAGGACCGTGGGCGGCGCATAGGGGTAGTTGGCCGGGAAGGCAAAGGTCAGCTTGAAGGTGAGGCCGGCATAGGGCGTGTCGTCGGGGCCCTCGATGGTGGCCCGCCAGGACATGAGGTTGCCGTCGGCCGAGGGGAACGCGGAGACACCGGGCGCCGGCGAAGTCATGAGCTGCATCAGCTCGGTCTGGAGTCTGGCCAGGTTAGCGCCCACACTCGCCCATCGGTCCAGCACCACCTAGCCCACGGAGAGCTCACCTCTTCGTCACGCTCTGGGCGTCCGGACCCTTCTTGCCGCCGCCGGCCTTGGCGGCCGGCAGGCCGGATGCGCTCTGTGCGTCGGCCATGGTGTCTGCAATGCTCTGAGGACGAAGGACGGGAATGACGGAAAGCGAAGGGGGCAGAAGGCGGGCGAAAGAAACGTAGAAAGCAGAGAAACAGAGAAGCAAAGAAGCAAGCGCGCGCCCAATGCAAAGAGAGCCAGTGCCCCGAGTCGTCGCAGCAAGGTGGCAAGAGGATCACGCGGATGCTGAGAGGCGGCTGGGCCGGCGGGAGAGAGAAAGACGCAGAGAAGAAGAAAAGAGAGACACGAAAGGCCCAGGAACAGACGATCTGCCAAAAAGAAGACGGGGATGAAATAAGCTTTTTTCTCTCTGGCGAGCGCCTCGTCCAGCTGAGGGGACAAAAGGGCAGAGCCGGGAGACGAGGCAAGGACGACCCAATAAGCAACGCCGGTTGCCGCTTCCGCGTTGGGGTCTGAGACAGGGCGGCAGGTCCGGAGAGACCGAGGGAGCCAATATTCGTTGTCGGAGGGAAAGAGAGACCAGCGCAGGCGATTGGATATGGAGCTCTGTTGCTAGGTCCCGTGCCTTCCACGTCAGGGCGTCGGGAGGCGTGCGAGGAATGGGGAGAGGGCAGGGCGTGATGCAGAATGCGGGACGTGCGAAGGAAGGAGCGGCCGGCGTGGTTACTCTGCAGTCGCCATGGCTTTTCTGTGGACTGCGTTTTGAGTGGTTGTTTACAAGGCCACCATGGCGGCCAGCCCCTCCTTTGCCCGCCCTTTGCCTCCCAGCAACCACCAACGACAGGGAGTGGGTCCGCTTGGTGGTGGTCCCTGGGCCAATCAGGGCACGTGCCGGCAGCGCCAGGGCCAGCCCATTAAGCGGCCCGCGGCATCGCGCAAAGGCCAGGCAGGCATCGCGTCTTTATAAACACTCTGCGACGAGCCAGACGCGTCAGACCGCTCAGACCGCGACACGCCTTTTTTTTTTGGATTGCGGCAGAACTGCAGGCACCACCAACATGGTGGGTTTCTGAACCGTCTGTTCCATTCGTCTCCAGAGTTGTTTCGACAACAAGGCCTCAAACGGACGAAACGGACGGACAACACACACACACTCTCTCTCGGACGGCGATCTGGACCTACGAAGCTCGCCATGCAGCAGTCCCAGCTCGATCCGCTGCCGGCGGACCTGCCCTTCCGGTTTATCTCCAACACCATTGGCCGGGGGGCATTTGCATCGTGCGTGCCGTGCGCTTGGCAGGGGGAAGAAGACGAACGGCTGCTGACAGCGACAGCATTAAAAAGGCGGTGCCGGTGGAGGCAGACCAGCCGGTGTTCGCGGTCAAGCTGATCCACAAGGCGTATGCGGTCAAGAAGGGCCGCATCTCGCCCAAGCAGATCACGACCGAGGTGGCGCTGCACGCGCGCATCGGGCTGCACCCGAACGTGATCGAGTGGTTTGCGACCGGCGAGGACGCCGTGTGGCGGTGGATTGCCATGGAGTATGCCGAGGGCGGCGACCTGTTTGACAAGATCGAGGCCGACGTGGGCGTGCCCGAGGACATTGCGCACCTGTACTTCCGGCAGCTGGTCAGCGGCGTCAGCTTCATCCACTCCAAGGGCGTGGCCCACCGCGACCTCAAGCCCGAGAACATTCTGCTGTCCGGGTCCGGCAACCTCAAGCTGGCCGACTTTGGCATGGCCACCCTGTTCGAGTACCAGGGCCGCCGCAAGCAGAGCGCTACCACCTGCGGCAGCCCGCCGTACATTGCGCCCGAGGTGCTGGCCTGCAGCCGGCCGGCCGAGGCGGGGTCCGCGGCCGCCAAGTACAACCCCGACCTCGTCGACATCTGGTCCTGCGGCGTCATCCTGTTTGTGCTCCTGGTCGGCAACACGCCCTGGGACGAGCCCGTGCCCAGCAGCTACGAGTTCTACGAGTACGCCACCACCAGCGGCCACAGCACCGACCCGCTGTGGCAGCGCGTGCCCGCGGCGGCGCTGTCGCTGCTGCGCGGCATGATGTGCATTGACACGCAGCGCCGCTTCCAATTCGCCCAGATCCGCCAGCACCCCTGGTTCACGCGTCCCAACCGCCTCCTCACGGCCGACGACCGCGTCTCCGACCCGCTCGAGCTCGCCACCCAGATGCTCGGCAACCTGCACATCGACCTCGCCCACAGCGGCGGTGGGGGGGATGCTATGGACGTTGACGTGCTGTCTGGCCGGCGCCCACCAACCGCTGCCAACCCGGCGGCGGCGGCGGCAGAAGCGGCGGCGCTGTCCGCCACGCAGCCCGAGGTCCCCATCTTCGACGCAGCCTACGACTGGGAACGGCCGGGACTGCCCGCAGCGCGGCAGTTTACCGTGTCGTCTACGCAGCCTGTGTCCCATTTGGGCGGCGGCGGCGGTGGCGGCGGCGGCGGCGGCGGCAGGAGCGCTGGCAACGGCCGGAGAGGCGCTGCGGCCGTTGGCGGCATGCTGAGCTATGGGCTGCGCGAGGCGCTGGCGGACGAGCCGGCGATGAGCCAGTTCTCGCAGGTGCGGGGCGTGCCGCTCTCGCTGACGCAGCACGCGCGCCGGTTCCAGGACATTGTGCCGTCGTACTCCCTGACGCGCTTCTTCTCGCACGTGCCGCCGGCGCTGCTGGTGCAGATGCTTTGTGCGGCGCTGCACCAGCTCAACGTGCCGGCGCCGCCGGCGCAGGCGGCGCTGAACAGCAAGGCGGCGGCCGCCGGCGACGGCGGGGGCGGAGACGAGGGCGCCGCCAGCGAGCGCGTCGCGCAGATCCGCGTGCGGGTGCAGGACGGGCGGCGGCAGGCGCTGCACGGCGAGATCCTGGTGGAGTGGTGCCGGCTGCAGGTGGGCGGCTACGACGCCGCCGGGCGCGCAGAGGCGCAGCCGGCGCAGCTGCTCGACGTGCGGTTCGTCAAGGTCAAGGGCGATCCCCTCGAGTGGCGGCGCTTCTTCAAGAAGGTGGCCCAGCTCTGCCGCGACGGCATCTATGCGCCCGACGAGGACGAGGCCGCGGTTGGCGTATAGCATGCGCCTCTGCCGCCGCCGCCGCCGCCGCCGGCGGGAGCAGAAAGCACACGTTCGGCACGGTGATTTTGTCTTTTTCTCGGTCAACAAGCGTGCATATATATACGGCATAGATTGATTCACGATGTGACGGCGTTTGATATTAGGCATAAATTGGAAAAAGATATAAGGCAATTCGCTGCAGCCGAGACAGCCAAAACGCATGGGGTATAAATGTATGTCAACACACGTCTAATGTTTAGGGGGCAATAATGCAAGGCAACGCGCAAAGGTGATCCGACGCTTGGCCATGCTGTTTGAAAGCAGAAATCAAAGGAAAAGACTGGCGCAAGGGGACAGACGGAAACGTAGGGCCGAGGGACCTGGCAAGAGCCTGGCTAAAGCCACGGCGTCTGCCGGTGGTGGTCCCAGCGGTCGTGCAGGCGCCGCTCCCAGTCCGAGTTGGTGGGCGTGGGGCAGCAGACGCGGTCGTCGTAGAAAACGGGCGACGAGAGGGAGTAGGAGGAGTAGGCGGCAGAGGAGGCGGAGGCGGAGACGGTGGAGGAGGAGGCAGAGGAAGCAGAGACGGCGGCGGACGGTAGGGCAAGAGAGGAGGAGGTGCAGGACGCCGCCGCCGCCGCCGCCGCCGCCGACAATGACGACGACGACGCGGGCCCGTCGGACGGTTGGCGAAAGTGCTCGAGGTCGGCCTCGACGTGGCAGAGGTAGAGGCGCTCGCGCCCGGCCCAGCGGTCGATGGTGTCGGCGATGCGGCGGAAGCCCTCGGTGTGGCCGCCGTCGGCGCGGGCGGCCCAGCCACAGCAGATAAAGAGGTAGCAGTGGATCAGCTCGTGCAAGAAGGCCGAGATGAGCAGGCGCCGGCTGTAGGCGCGGTTCTTGAGAATGGGCGCCGACAGCAGCACAAACGTCTCGAAGCCGCCGCCGCTGCCGCCATCGCCGGAGTTGGCGTTGGCGGCGGTGCTGCCAGGGTTGCTGCCTCTGGTGCTGGAACTGGAGCTGTTGCCGCCACCGCCGCTGTCGCTGCTGTCGCCACAGCAGACGCCGCGGCTGCCGGCTGCAGCCCGCTGCCGCAGAGACGTGTGGCCGATAATCTTGCTGTCGTACTCTGGGTGGGAGGAGGCGTCGGACCAGTCCCACTGGACGCGCTGGGTGAGGCGGCCGTTGAAGAAGAGGGCGTTGGCGGACGAGAAGATGCTCTCGAGGGCGCGGTCGTCGAGCTCAAACTCGGCGTCGGCGGGGCACTTGGGGTGGATCAGGCCCAGCAGGATGCGCTCGTGGCGCGACGAGGGGTGGCGGCGGTGGAAGTTGGCCAGGTGCGCCGCAACGCTGGCGGCCGCCTCTGCATCGGTCATGAGTGTCTCGTGGGAGTCGTGATCGTGCGGGCTGTGCGGAGGGTTGTATGGAGGGTTGTGTCGTGGGCTGCGCACGGGGCGGCTGCATGCTCGTGCCTCCTCCGCCGGCTGGCCGTGGTAGTACAGGTGGTTGCGGTGGTGTTGGCTCTGCTGGTTGTGCAGGCCGCGCTGGCCGGTCCGGCTGTACTCGTCATGGTCGTCGTGGTTGTGCTCGTAGCGGCTGTGCTCGTAGCGGTCGTGCTCGTCGTAGCGCGCAGCTGGCCCCATGCCGTGCCACCGCCGGCTGGAGAACGGCGCAAGCGCAAGCGCCGGCGTTGGCGATGGTCTGCGGCCGAGAAGCAGCTGCGACGACGACACCGGCGCCGCAACAAACGGCGAGAACGAGCGGGCGTCGCCTTCGTCCGGGTCCGCGGTCACGTCCTCCTCGTAGTGTGGCCACTGCAGGTCACGCCAGGCTTCGTATCGCTGCGGCGGCTGCGACAGTGACAGGGGCGTGAGCGATGCCACCGTTTTCGCGCTCTCATACGGTGTGTAGGGCCCGTGCGGAGCGCAATCGTAGTCGTCGGGGGGCCACGCCCGCTCGCCGCAGGCCAGCGCTTCTGTGGCCTTGAGGTCGGAGCCATTGGTCCAGCGTCTCGGCAGCGTTGGCACAGGCGACGGCGAAGACAACGAGAGGCTGGCGCTTTCGTGCTCGGCCGCACCGCCCAGCGCCTCCTCGTGCAGGATAAAGAAGACGTGTGTCTCGGGGGCGGGCGCTGGCGCTGGCGTGGGCGCGCAGCCACGCTCGACGGAGGGGTAGGGGATGTCGCACTCGGGAATGTCGTTGGGGAGGCCGTCGGGCATACCCCATGGCGAGAGCCGGCCGCGTCCGCGCTGCTGCTCTGCGAAGCCGCTGTCGCCTGAAAGCCGCTGCTCGCTGTCCAGGGCCGGGGCCATCGTGTGCTGGGGACCGGCCTCGTGCTCACCCTGGGACTCGTAGTAGACAGGCCTCCGCAGCTGCTCACCGAGGCCGCCAGTCAGGTCCAGCGGCCAGTTTCCCCCGCCACGAACCCAAAACGCCATCGTGTGGAGTGGATGGGCCGTGTGCGATGAGAAAAGGAGCAGCAGAGAAAGAGAAAGAGAAGAGAAAAAGAGAGAGGGAGAGGGACGAAGAGAGAGAGAGAGAGAGAGGTGAAGGCCCCAGGCCCCGATATAAAGCGAGCGGCGGCAGGCGATCGGCGGGCCCGCATGCAACAGCCAGGACAGTACAAGCACAGGCCAGAGGACCCAGGATAGCCAGAAACCCAAAAAACCCACAATCAAGCCAGAGGGCCGTCGCCTGTCTTGGGTTCTGTTCGGCGGCGCCCAAGCCACGCCTCCGCAACAGGCCGGTGTTCGGCAGCCACTGGCGCTGCGCGGCCCGCGCAAGGCGAGTCCGCCAGGCCGATCGCGCGGTCGTCTCCCGGCGTCTTTTCAACGGTCTCGAGGGTTTTTGGCCAGCCTGTCTCCTCGTCGCGATCAATGCTTGGGGCTTCCAAGGCGGCTGGCCCCGGTTATGTGGAGGCGGCGCGGGCGAATGGTGGCGCGGGCGCGCACATGTGGCGACTTCTGTCTCGCTCGCCCATCGTCGGCCTGCATGGCGGGCGGATCGTCGTTTGTTGTCTTGGTCTCGTCTGCGGTCTTGGGCGCGCAGTTTTTTTTTCTTTTCTGAGGCGAGCATCCGTCGAGCGTCGCCGTCCAGCCACCCCGCGGGAAGGCAATACGGGAGTGCTCCCAGAGCACGGATATTGTGGGCCTGCCACCAGCAAAACAGGAAAGCGCGCGCGAAACGTCTCCCCCTTTCCTGTCCTCATGTCCTCCTTCCTGCCCTCCTGGCTACGGAGTAATACTGCCCTGCTGCCCTCCTCCCCTCGCCAACATTTGGTCCCAGGGGAAGGAGCGGCCAGGCCGGTGCCACCGCTCCACCTGCAACGTCTGCACGCGCCGCCGCCAGCTCTGCTGTCTGATGAAGCGGTGTAGACAGGAGGGCAGGCGCATACACAAGCACTCCGTAGGCGTCGGCGTGTGGGCGTGCCTGCCCTTTGCATGCGCGCTAATGCAGTCTGCAGCCAGCCAAGCATCGTCGCCTTTCCTCCTTTTCTCTCGGCGTCGCAGCGGACTTGAGACCTGCAGTATTTGTACTCCGTACTTTTATTTGTACTTGAGCGCAATAAGCATACGAGGGTGTCTGCACTCCACACCGTACGGCTCAAAAAGACAGTCTCGGCCCTGCAGGGGCAAGATCCTGGTAGACGACCTGAGCACACCCTTGTCGTCCAAAGAGGCGGTGAATCCGGCGACAGCTGACCAAGACGACAAGGAGAAAAGACGACGAGGGGCACGGTGGCGACAAAGGCTGGGGGCCGCCTTGAATGCCCTGCTTACCGACACGGACGGGCGCGCTCGCCGAGGTGCGGCATTGGGCAGCGGGATGTCGCCGAAATACTCGCGGCCTTTGTAAGCATACAGACGCTCACATTGATATGCTGCATTGCGGCACGCTGCTCTACTGCTCTGCTGCTCTGCTTTCGGCTCTGCTGCTCTCGACTCTGCTGCTCTGCTGACCAGCGCACCGGCTGGGCCGCAGCCACCATTGGCCGCCCTGAGTTGGCGGCGGCGGGACGACCCTGTCGTTGGGCCCGGTCCTCCGCCTCGGACGGGACGCTGCAACGCTGGTCCGTCCGTTTTTATGCTGCGGCCTGCGGCCGCGGCCAGCCAGCCGGCCTGACCCTCTCACTCCGCGTCGCCGTCGCCCAGCGAGTGCATCGCCGACATGAACAGATGGCGCATCTCGCGGCGGTACTTGCGGTCCTGGTATGCGGCCGCGCGCTCCTCGGCCGTCAGCAGGCTCTCCACAAAGTCCTCGGACCGGAAGCCTGGCCGCGCTGAGAACGTGAGGAGCCCCAGCTTTTCGCCGGTCCAGAAGAGCAGGTCGTTGCCGCCGGTGGGCTTGCCCCGCCCCGTCGGGAGCAGCGTCCGGGCGATGTCGCCCGCGTCGGGCTTGGCCGCGGCGCCGTTTGACGCTGCCACCTCCGCGTCCACATGCCCCTCCCCCTCCTCCTCCCTCCCGCTGTCCGCGTCCTCGTCGTAGTCGTCGCCGCCCAGGTGGCAGCGCCGCAGCTCCGTGAAGCCGTCGCGCTCGAACCACTTGACCAGGCCCGCGCCGTCCGCCACCGCCAGCCGCGTGCCGTGGCTGGCCACCGCAAACAGCTTGGACGACGACGACGTCTGCCGGTTCTTCATCGTCGCGTTCTGCTGGTAGTCGGGCGCCAGGCCCGTGCTGTACAGCTCCAGCGAGCCCTTGGTCCGGTACTCGCCGCAGGCCACCAGCGTGCGGCCAAGCGCGCGGCCGGCGCTGGCCTCCGCCTGCGGCGCCTCTTGCGCCTGCGCCTGCGCCAGCGACAGCTGGCCCGCGCGCCGCAGCTCGTGGTCCACCACCGAGAACGGATACGGCACCGCCGCCAGGCCGCACAAGCTGGCGCCCGAGTGGATTGTGCCCTTGATGGACGGGAGGCGCCGTCGGTCGTAGTGGAGGATGCTGGGGATGCGCCCAGCTGCGTAGATGTCGTCGGAGGGGAGCTCGTCGTTGTCGTCGTCGTCGTCGTCGTCTTTGTTGTCGGTGCCGCCCGCCTGCGGCATGTGCAGGATCGACAGGGGGCCCGCCGTTGGCGGGTACGGCGCGTAGCCGCCGCTGCCGCCACCAGCCAGCGCGGCTTCGGCGAGATCGTCGACCGACTTGAAGGCAGCGCTCTGCCACATGCGCGCCCGTGTGTCGTGCAGGTGGATGCCCTTGGCCATGCCGACCGACACGGGCACCGACGGGTGCGCGGCCGACAGCGCCGTGATGGGCCGCGGGTACGCCTCGACGCCGACGGCGGTCAACGTCTGGAGGTCGACTTCCACGAGATCTGTCAGGTTAGATGAGACCCGAGAAAGGGGCTTCAACACAACAGAATGGACGACCCACAGTTTCGTAGAGCAATGTACGCGAGGTGGCGCGCGCTGTCGACGGTGATGCAGTTGGTCACGCCAAAATGGGCCTCAGCCAAGCCCACGCCCATGTCTCGGGGGAAGAGCAGGCCCGGCACGCTGCGCTGCACGATGGCGCCGCGCCGCCGCACCGTGCCGTTGACGTCCCAGAGGCAGACCGAGCCGTCCTTGAGCGGCGCCACGGCCAGCAGCGCGGCGGAGCGGCCGCCGTCCGGCCGGTAGAGCGCCACGCCGCACACCTCGACGACGTCGGAGAAGTCGGACCGAGGGCGGCGGACGTCGCCGCCGGCAGCTCGCCGCGGCAGCTCAAACCAGTTGACGGCAACCGGCGCGTAGCGCTGCACGTACTCGTCGTACCACGACACGCGCTCTGACGGGTTTGTCAGGTCCCAGTTGGCCATCAGCCGGACGCGCTCCGCCGGCCGCATGGTCCCGCCGGTGGGCCAGATGCTGCCGCTGCCGCCGCTGCCGCCGCCGCCGCTGCCGCCGCCGCCGCTGCCGCCGCTCCCGTTGCTGCGGCCGCCAACACGTCCAAACAGCCGCTGACGCCGCTCCAGCGACGCCAGGAACCGGCTCTCCTCGAAGCAGCGCGTCCGCCAGAACCCGCCGTCGCGGCCCACCGCCCACAGCTTCCGGCTCACGCACTGGATCTTGGCCGCCTCGCGCGGTTCGAGGTCTGGTGGTCAGCATGCCCCCTTCCTCTCTCTCTGTCCTCTCTCCTCTCCCTCTCGCCACGCCACTTACAGGACATGATGTGGAGAACCAGCTCGCGCGGAAGCGTGTCGAGGTTGGGCGGCGCCATCGTGCTCACAGTCGAGCCGAGAGATCCAATACGTGCCAAGAGCAACAAAGCCAAGACAAATCTCAGACCATCCAAGAGGATGCCGATGCAGAGGACGCGCGCATGGTCCCGGGCGGCGTGTTGAGGGCCGGCAGCTGGTTTCCGGGGGTATTTGTAGTTGTAAGATAGCTTGTGCTTAGGTCGGCGGGGCGGATGCCCGCAAATGGATAGGTCGTCTTCCGCGCCACCCAGCGCTATCGCTCCCTGTCGTATCGTGCATAACACAGTGCCGCACTGTGGTGATATTTGCCACCGGTTCCTCACGGCTGCGAGGCTGTGATATCAGATGCGGTTGACTGCACAAGCAACCGGGGCGCTGCTCTATCGCCAGTCCTATCATTGGAGGTCCTCTTAAACTATCCTTCTTTTCTCCTATAGTTTGGAGCTTAAAGTTTGGTAGGCAGAGTATGTAGAAATACATCTAATATACGTGTAATATGCGATCTCATGTAGAGTCAACAAACTCACGACGGTATGTCTACCAAACAAATTAAAATACTGAAAATCCTAACCCGGGAGAGATTCAAAATTTAAACAAAAATCATCGGCCTGCCTTTTTACATGATAATCTCGTCATGCTCGTCATGGTCTCCGATGCGTGTTCGTGGCACATAGCCTGCCATATGGCAGGAGCGCGGCTCCCCGTGGTGTGCTCCTTCCAAGAAGAGAAGGAACGTACTCGTGAGCGTAGCCCTGTTCGCTCCTTCCCAAAGTACGAGATACAGGCTTCTGATTTATGCAAATCTTTTTGTTTACTTTTTTTTCGCATATGAATCCATCTTCTTCTCTAAAACAACCTCAACAAACTACATCAACACAACAACCATGGCTTCGCAGGAAACCAGTCAACACGGACCGAGGACCGCAGCACCAAAGCCTGTGCCCAATCTCGCTCCGCTCCACAGAGACAAGCACAGCGATCTTCCTCGGGGTTGCCGCTTCCGCGATCTTGACGAGGCACATCGAAACATCACCGGCCGCAGCCTCTTGACGCTGCAGGGTGCCGGCAGCTTGACCGGAAGCCGGACGAGCAGCACCAACAGCAGCGGTGCCAACTACAGCACCAGCTTGGTTGCACCGCACGAGGCAAACAGTATCGCCAGCCCAGAAAGCCCGGCAAGCCCGACCAGCCCGGCCAGCTCTGCAGATGCGGCTCACCGAGTCTCAGACGACGGCGGCACACCGGTGGTGCCCGCAACGAGCGTAGAACAGCCGGTGACGCCACTTCCAAAGCCGTCTCGCACGCGCACACGCTCTGCCTCACAGACGTCGGAGCGAAGCGTCTCACCGCTGAGCGATACAGACAACAGCCCGGGCGACGTCCGCTCATCGTCGGTCTCTCCGCTCGTCGTGACGGCCGATTCTTCCAATGACACGACTGTCGGCCGCCTGTACAAACAGTACCAAACACATTTCTTCCTCTCCAACGAAGAAAACAGCAGCTCTTCCTCGCCAACGCCGGGCACGGTCTGTGGGCAAGATGCGGGGGCAGGCGCGGCCACCCAGCTCCCTGCTGCCCCCCTTGTGGCCTCCGACAGACGGCCGGGCTCTGATGCCCAGCTGCCGCCAGACGCAAACAGCTCGCCTGGGTCAGCGCCTGCATCGGCTTCTCGTGGGCTTTGTCCGACGGCCCCAACACAAGAGAGCCTCCTGTACCCCCGGCCTCTCCGCGTCCAGTCCATTCGGGCCGAAGAAAAACACGCGAGCCTTCGCAGTGGCAAGGCCACCTCTGCTGCCGAAATGACCACCGACTCGGACGACGACCCATTCCGCTACGACAAGGACACGTACAAGGTCTTCCTGCATCCGTCCAAGGAGCGCGATGTGAGTGCAGCGCTCAACCAAATCAGCGGCCTGAGCTCGCACAGCCGGGCCACGCTCTGCAGCCAAGATGACAGCTTGGTCGCGCACACCGTCTCGCTGCGGCCGCCACCCATCCCCCGCGAGTATCTCGATGGCGGGCAGCCTTTCCTCCCTGCTCCACGGGCGCGCTCGCGCTCGCGCTCCCTGACGTCAGAAAGTATCGACGACTTCTACGACACGTCCGTCATCCAGCCGAACTGGGCCGTTGAGCGCAGCACCTACGAGGTCAAGGTCGTCTTGCAGGACGTGGACAACAGCCACACCCAGGGCACTGCGGATCGTGCTGTGAGCCAGACTGTCCACAATGTCAGCGGGTTTTCCCGCCGCAGGGACACGGAGAACCTGATGGACAGCGAGCGTGACGACTGGGAGACAGTGGACACGAGCGGCATCGGCGGTTTTGGAAGCATGGCGCTGCCAGTCCCTCCCGGTCGCGTGGCTGCGCGGGGCATCAAAGTCACCGGAAGCAGCATTGCCGATGTCTCCGATGGGAGCAGCTGCGCCCATGTTCCGTTTAACGAATACGCATCGACGGATCGCATTGTGCAGCACCCCAGCGGACAGGACGATTCGGAAGAAAGCCTGCAGATCCGAAATGTGCACGGGATCAAGGTCCCCATCATTGTGCCAAAGCAGCGTGTCCACAGAGTCAACGGCTTTGTCCAGAACCCGTCGCGCGACTCCCCTCCACTCCAGCCTACCAGAGGCCAGACGCCTGCAGCTGCGCTTGCTCGGAGGGTGTCGAGCCCTTTCCGGCAGCTCAGCGGGAGGCAAACACACCGGTTCTCGCCCGCTTTGCATCACTCGCCGCTCCCGTTTAAGCTGGACAAGGGGAAGAGTCGGCTTGAGCTTTGCCGCTACTCTCAGGGATCTGACTGCGACGCTCTGTGCGCAAAAGACGTCCCTGATTCAGAGGACGGACGCGGCCATTCTGGCCGTTCACAAAGAGACGAAGCACACGACCAGAGGAAAGATGAAGATCTTGCCCGCGAGCTTGACGCCGACCTCTCTCAAAGAGATTCCGGTTCGTCGCAGAGTTCCGGTGGCACCATGCACAGCTTTCCGTTTCCTTTGATCCCCCTGCCCGAAGCTGCACGGCTACAGGCAGTGCAGAGGGCCGTGGAAGTCAGAGGCTCTTCAGACCGTGGTCCATACTGGAAACGGAGCGATGCTGCAGCCGGGAAGCACATTCGCGCCCCCGAGCAGACGCATTGGCGGCTGCCCAGAACGTTGTCTTCGTCCGTGTTCGCCAGAAGCTCGACGCGATCATCGACGAACTACGCCGGAAATCGCTTGAGGAAGCGGAGCCAACTTCCTAGAGATGCTACGGTGCAGACGGCAATCAGCTCAACAACGAGCGGCGGTGGTGGTACGTGGGCGACCCTTTTGCCGTTCGGCAGCACAAATACAGGCTACGCAGGTCCGTCTCGCATGATCAAGAAAGCGGCCTCGCGGCTGCGCCTGGACGAGTTTGGACGGAAGCTGCACCAGAGGACGGTCCGCACCAGCTTTACCATTGGCAGCAGCGTTCTCAGCCGCAGCAACACGCCACGCCTATACCCATGGGACTATCCGGTCCGCCGGCGGCAGCAGGCGTGTGGAACGGACCCGGAACTGCGCGCAATCGCGCTCTCAGAAGCGGGAAGCGGACAAGTACGACGCGGGGTCTTGGGGCATGAGCGAGACTTGGAGCAGATGGGCGTGCCGCTGGATCCGGACGCCTTCATCTCGTGGGAGGCGCGGCACCGCCGGCGGACATGGTTCTATGGCATGCTGGCCGTCAGCATGTTCCCCTTCATGTCCGTGCTGGTGTACCTGGGCAAGTTCGACAGCGGGCTCTCGTGGTACACGCGAGGCGAGGTGGACCGCCTCAACGCGCGGCAGCGGCAGACGGTGTTTGCCGTGATGGTGCTGCAGTTTGTGTTCTGGCCCGTGGTCCTGGCCTTGGTGATTTGGCGGGCGCAGCAGCTGTCTGGATGAGCTTGCCGAAGTTAGGTGGGCGACTGATTTTTTCAGTTTCGTTTTGGCCGCTGCTCGAGGCAGTCGTGGCGCTGGCATTGGAAGGGCCAAGATAACAGGGCACTCGTGTTTGGGCCTGGAAGCTGCTTGTATTCTTTGCATCCGTTAACGAAGGACAGGCGGGCTATGCGGTCACCAGGACATCTTTATAACCGTATATGACAAAACAGGGATGTGGGTTTGTCTGCCATGCCATTTTATACAGGAGACAGGAAAGAAAGATACGACATATGAAAAGCAAGCTGGAAACAGACGGTGTCAGATGCTGTCGCCGTGCAAGAAGCAGACCGGATGAGAAATTAAGAAACAATGGCAGAAAGCAAACCCAGGCGGACTCCCAAACGTCTCCCTTGCCATTCTGATTCTGTCCCTTTTTCTGGATTGTTCTGTTCTCGTATGCCATGTGTCGTCCGTCGATGTCGTCGTCACAGGAGAAGATCGTACAAGAGGACGCCGCTCACGCGCTCCCGCCGCTGCCGCCGCTGCCGCTGCCGTCCAGCCCGCTGACCAGCGTCGGCGCGATGCGGCGCTTCTTGGGCGGCTCCTCGCGGGAGTCGCTGCTGTCTGCGGCGGGGGCGGCCGCCGGATCGCTGCTGGCCGAGGGGGCCTCTCGCTTGGTGCCGGCGGTGCCGGCGGCCACGCCCAGGGGGGGCGGCACCACGGACACGGCCGGCGGCGCGCTGCCGACGACGCTGCCGACGACGCTGCCGGCGACGCTGCCGGCGGCGCTGCCGGCGATGCTGCTGGTGGCGCTGTTGGCGCGGTGGCGGGGCGTGGCGGGCGGCGTAGCGGCGACAGCCGGGACGGGCCCTGGGCCGGCTTTGGTGGTGAAGCCGAAACTGCCGCTGCCGCCGCCGCTTCCGCTGCCGCTGCCGCCGCTGCCGCTGGGCGAGGCCGCCGCCACCAGGCCCGGCAGGCTGCCGACGACCAGCGGGGGGTTGTTGATGGCGGCGGAGGCAGCCGCTGCTGCCGCCGACGGAAGGGCCGACGCGACGGACGACGTGGAGTTGGACCGGGCGGGCGACGCGGGGCGGGCAGCGCCCCCGCTGCCGCTGCCGCCGACACTGGTGACGGTGGGCGGCGGCGAGGGAGCGGTGAAGGAGCTCGCGCTGGCGGAGCTGCGGTGCTGGTGGTGGTGCGGTTGGTGGTGGTGGTGGTGGTGGTGGGGGTGGTGGTGATGATGCAGCGCGTGCACCGACGGGTGGTGGACGCTGCTGCTGCTGCCGCCGGCGCCGGCGCCCGCGTACGGCGACGGCGGCGCAAACACGGCGGCGGGCGGCGCGGGGACGGGCGGCGCGGGCTGCAGGTCACCGCCGACCAGGGGCTGGCCGAGCTCGCCGGGCGAGAAGGAGAGCGTGGAGCAGAAGCCGTCGGAGGACGAGATGAGGAGGGTCAGGCCGTCGCTCGACCTGCGCCGTCAGCAAGCACAACCAAAACAAAACATATCAAATCAAAACAAAGGAGGGCAAAACGGACCATGCCAGGTCGGTAAAGGTGGCGCAGTGCAGGTTGCTGACAATGCAGATGGGGGTGGTCTGCTGGGTGTCGTAGAGCAGGACGGAGTCCTGGGTGGCGACGGCGTAGATCATGCGATGGGGCAGGGCAAAGGCGGGCGCCGGCGCGGCAACGTCGGCGGCAGCGGCGGCGGCGGCCGAGGACCGGGGCGGCGGCGGCGGCGGGGGGTCCATGACGGAGGAGGAGGTGGTGGAGGACGAGGAGGCAGCGGCGGCAGCAGCAGCAGGCTTGGTGATGGGTTCTGGGAGCGAGGGGATGGGCTCCTCGGCGGAGGAGGTGTCGATGGTGATGTGCTTGGTGGTGGTGGCGGCGGCGGCGGCGGCGGGGCGCAGGGCGTAGACGAGGGGCGAGCAGCGGACGGCGACGGAGGGCTTTTTGTGGCCGGGCAGGTGGGCGACGGGGGCCTTGTTGATGCCGCCGCGGGAGTAGATGTAGACGGTGTTGGTGATCTCGTAGGCGGGCTTGGTGGAGGTGGAGGTGGAGATGGAGGTGGAGGAGGTGGAGGTAGAAACAGCCGGGGCGGCCTGGGTCTGGGTCTGGGTCTGGTACTGGCCGGCGGGGGTGAGCAGGAGGCTGCCGTCGGGGGTGAAGGTGAGGCGGCGGAAGAAGGAGGTGAGGGTCTCGTTGGCGTAGAGGCTGGCGTTCTTGACGGGGCCGAGGCCGGAGCCGAGGTGGTGCAGGGCGGCGGCGGCGGCGGCGGCGGCGGTGGGGTGGTGCATGGGCGAGGCCTCCATGGGCATGACGGCGGGCAGGGGCATGGACATGGAGGGGGCGGGGGAGACGGAGCGGCGGGAGGAGGAGAAGGAGGAGCGGCGGCTGTGGCTGTGGCTGACGACGCTGGGGGGGTTCATGGGCAGGGCGAAGGAGGTGGGGGTGCCGGGGGCGGAGGGCACGGGGGAGCCGAGGGCGACGGGACCGGCGGCGGCGGCGGCGGGGCCGGAGGCGGCATCGAGGCCGGCGAGCTGGGCGCGGTGGCCGGCGAGGAGGAGGGGGTCGGCAGAGAGCGGCGGAAGCGGCAGCGGCGGCGGCGGCGGCGGGGGCGGCAAAAGAGACGGGGCCGGGCTCTGGGAGGCGAGGCGGCGCGGGGGCAGGTCGGCCTTGGCGTGGGCGGCGACCTTGGGGGTCTTGTCGTCGAGGCCGAGGCCGTGCAGGGTGTACTGGCCGTCCTTGGAGCGCAGGGCGTAGATGTGGACGGAGCGGTCGGAGGACTGGGTGGCAATGTACTCGTTGAGGGGGTCCCAGGCGACGCCCTGGACGTAGTGGCTGTGCTCGGCGACCTGGCGGACGAGCGAGCCGGAGGCGGCGCTGTAGATGCGGGCAATGTTGTCCATGCTGCCGATGATGAAGTAGGCGCCGTCGGGCGACCAGGCGAGGTCGTAGATCTCGGCGCCCGACGACCGGCACATGTGCTTGGTGCGCCAGCTCTCCTTGTCCTCGATGCCGTCGTTGCCAAAGGTGGCGTGGTGCGTCTCGGCCGGCACCCACAGGATCACGTTGCCGTCGTCGCCGGCGGACGCCAGGAGCTCGCCTTTTTGATTAGCCAGGCTCTCTCTCTCTCTCTCTGTCACAGAAACCCACCCCGTGGACACCACCGCACCACGTTGACGGCCTGCGTGTGCTTGGCCAGCGTCGACAGGTACTCGACCTTGCGGTGCTCGCCGTCGGCCTCGACTTTCCAGAGCTGGGAGGGGGACGGTCAGCGTCGGCTGCAGCGGAGCACGGCAGCACGGATGCGGATGCGGGTGCGTGCGTACTCTCACGTTGTTGTCGCCGCCGGCGGTGGCCAGCCGGCCCTTGCCGTGCGGCTCAAAGTGGGCCGAGTAGATGGGGGCATTCTGGTCGTGCCAATTGATGATCAGAGGCGTGCTCTTCATCGTGGCGGCGGCGGCGGCGGGGGTCAGCGGCAGTCGTGGCCGCGGCGGTCGTTGTTGTGGTCGACGCCGATGTCGATGGCGATGTCAGGTCGTGATGCCGTCGATGCCGTCGATGCCGTTGAGGCTTTTCGCGAGGGGACGACGTTCGGGTCGTGCTCGCGGTCGTGCTCGCGACGTTCCAGTGCAGAGCCGTCCGTGCAGATGGCTGGACGGGGCGGCGCCGCGCGTCGTGTGCGGTGCGGTGCGGTGTGCTGTGCTTTGCGGTGCGCGGGACTCCGGCGTCGTGTGGAGGCGGCGAGAGGCTGTGGCCAGAACGGCAAGGAGCGGCGTCGCGCGTCGTCGTGTCGTGTAGCACGACGAGACGGCGGCGCGCGATTGGCTGGCGGCTGGAGGCGGCTGGCGGCAGCTGGCAACTGGCGGCAGCTGGCACGCTGCACAGTATATACACTGTGTAAACACACCAAGCACTGTGTGCTTACAACTACAGCCAACTCGAGTTGTCAACTGCTCGACCTCACCAGGCAGCAACCTCATGACTCACGTTTGAAGCCTGCCTCGGTCGCGACGAGTCCCTCCGTGCTGACGGGCGGCAGGATGCAACGTCGTTGTAGAGAGCCGGCAGACGCACTTGTCTGGTGGTGGTGGTGGTGGTGGTGGTGGTGGTGGTGGTGGTGGTGGTGGTGGTACAAGTGTCACGGATCCGCCGGGCGGGACCCCCGCCGTTTTGCCGTGCTCACCGACTCGCGCAGGGCGCAGACAGGCGCGGACAGGCCCCTGCAGTGGGCAAAGAGACGGTCTGCGGCGGCGCGGACGTGGCAGCACGGCGTCGCGGGGCCTCGGCCGAGAGGGGGGGGTCTGCAGGCGGAGCTGGGGCCCTGTACGGAGTATACGGAGTACTAGAGATATCTCTGCAGCCTGTCGCCTTGTCCGGAGTACGTATTATCTCCGCCGCGCCCCCCCGATGAGTCAAACCCCTTGAAAGCCAGCCGCGGCCTTGCGGATCTCTGCGCGTCCCCCGTCGCCCGTGTCACTTCCGGGCGTGGCACCTTCTCGATCGGTCGTCGCCCCGTCTGTTATCACGGGAGCCCCGTCCTTTGTGCACGTAGCGGGCGGCCCGTCCGTCCAGGGGATGGGGAGGATGGCTGACCAGGCCGCTAGCCGGCCGCGCGTGCCTATTGCGACATCGCCGGCATATGTTTGTCGTCGTAGGCAGATACAAGTACAAATACGATGGGCTTCCTGCCTGGCCGTCTGGGCGGCGCTCTCCTTTAAGCGCGCGTGCGGACGCTGTCTCTCAAGACACTTATTTGCTGATCACCTGCTGTTCTCATCATGCACGACGGCCCCCCCATGATGGCGGGCGCCGGGGCCGCGCTGGCGGCGGCCGCCCTCTGCACGCTGCCGCCGCTCGCGGGCCTGGTGCGGCAGCTTGGCCGGGCGGCACACGGCGGAAGCGGCAGTCGAGGGGAGGACGCCGGCGCCGGTGCCGACGCCGACGCCGACGATGCCGACGATGCCGACGAGGACAAGGACGACGACGACGACGACGACGACCAGGACGACTACGACACGGCAACGGTGGACGACCTGGCGGCGGGCGTGTACCGCGACGCGGACGGGGCGGCGACGGCGGAGTCGATCGCGGCCTATTCGGCGCGGGGCCCCAAGACGGCGGCGGTGGTGTGCGCGGCGGCGGGCGCGACGGCCTCGCTGGCGGCGGCGGTGTGGACGGCACGGGCGACGGGCGGCGGCGTGGACGCGCACTGGCTGCTGACGGGGGCATGGGTGGGTTTCCCTCGATCGCGACCCTCTTCTCTCCCTCTCGACAGGCTGACCCCCAGTTCCTCCTCCTGGTGCAGACGGTGGCGACGGCGGCGACGCGGCGGGCGCTGCAGGCGTACCGGAACGGGCTGTGCACGTTTGTGGCGGCGTGCCCGGTGGCGTACGTGGCGGTGACGCTGGACGCGGCGGAGGCGGCGGCGGCGGCGGGGGGAGCGGCGGGCACGGCCGGGCCGCCGTCCTGGGGGCTGGCGGCGCTGCGGGCGGCGGAGCTGGCGGCGCTGGCGGGCGTCGGGGCGGCGGCGGTGCTGCTGCCGCGGCGGCCGACGGTGTATTACGCCGGGGGGGGGGGAGGGGCCGCAGGGGATCCGGCGCCGGTGGACGGGCTCAACACGACGTCGGCGGCGGGGCGGTACACGTTCTCGTGGGCCGGGCCGGTGCTGCGGCGGGCGGAGGAGCAGGGGACGCTGGAGCTGGCGGACCTGCCGCGGCCGAACCACGCGACGCGGGCGGCGGACGTGGCGGCGGCGTGGCGGCGGCGCGGGCTGCCGGTGCGGCGGCGGCTGTGGCTGTCGCTGCTGCGGGCGCACGCGGGGTCGTTTGCGCTGCAGTGGGCGCTGACGGCGGGCACGGCGGTGCTCAACTTTGCGCCGCAGTGGGTGGTGCTGCAGCTGCTGCGCGTGCTCGAGGCGCGGGCGCCGGGCGACGGCGCGGCCCTGGGCGCCGACGTGTGGGTGTGGGTGCTGTGGCTGGGCGTGGCGACGATTGCGCAGGCGGTGGGTTCTCTCTCTCTCTGTGTACTCACTGGACGCCCGCTGACCCCCAGCTCCTCGAGGCGTACGTCTTCTGGCTGTCGTACGCGGAGCTCAGCATCTCGGTGCGCGCGCAGCTGTCGGCGCTCGTGTTTGAAAAATCGATGCGGCGGAAGGACGTCAAGGGGGCGGAGGAGAAGGGGAAGAAGGGGAAGGACGACAACGACGACGACAACGACTCCTCCTCCTCCTCCTCCTCCTCCCCCTCCTCCTCCTCCTCCTCCCCCTCCTCCTCCTCCAAAACCACCCAGCAGACCAGGCAGGCCACGGTCAACCTCATCGGGGTGGACGGCAACCGGGTGGCGGGCTTCTGCGCGATGCAGAACCTGTTCCCCGGCAGCGTGTTCAAGCTGGCGGTGTCGCTGGCGTTCCTGGTGCAGCTGCTGGGGTGGGCGCCGCTGGCGGCGGGCTTCGGGGCCATGCTGGTGATCACGCCGGCCAACGTCTTCTTCTCGCGGCGGTACGCGGCCGAGCAGGAGGCGCTGATGCGGCTGCGCGACGACAAGCTGGCCGTGGTGACCGAGGCGCTGCAGGGCATCCGCCAGATCAAGTTCGCCGCGCTCGAGCCGCAGTGGGAGGCCAAGATCGGCGGCCTGCGCGCGCGCGAGCTGGCGCGCGTGTGGCGCGTCTTTGTCTACGACGCCGCCCTCATCGCCTGCTGGATCGCCAGCCCCGTCGCGCTGTCCGCCATTGCGCTGGCCGTCTACGCCGCCCTGCACGGCCGCCTCGAGCCGTCCGTCGCCTTTGTCAGCCTCGGCGTCTTCCGCGCCCTCGAGGTCACGCTGTCCGTCGTGCCGGAGCTGACCACCTACCTGCTCGACGCCTGGGTCTCGCTGCGCCGCCTCGAGGCGTATCTCAGCAGCCCGGACCTGGTGCGCGTGGCCCAGGACGGGGACGTCGTGGCCTTTGAGCACGCGGACCTGGCGTGGCCGGGGGGAGAAGGGGAGGGGGGGGCAGAAGAAGAGGCGCAAGGGGAGGCCACCCCCCCCCGCCGCTTCGTCCTGCGCGACGTCTGCCTGTCCTTCCCGCCCGGCGAGCTGTCGGTCATCTCCGGCAAGACGGGCGCGGGCAAGAGCCTGCTGCTGGCGGCGATCCTGGGCGAGGTGGACCTGCTGGGGGGCCGGATCACGGTGCCGCGGGCGCCGGGGGGGCGGGCGGCGAGCCGGCGCGACAGGCAGGCCACGCCGGCGACGTGGGTGCTGCCGACGGCGGTGGCGTACGTGGCGCAGACGCCGTGGATCGAGAACGCGAGCGTGCGCGACAACGTGCTGTTCGGGCTGCCGCTGGACGCGGCGCGGTACCGCGCGACGCTCGAGGCGTGCGCGCTGGGGCCGGACCTGGCGATGCTGGCGGACGGCGAGGACACGGAGATCGGCGCCAACGGCATCAACCTCAGCGGCGGCCAGAGGTGGCGCGTCTCGCTCGCCCGCGCCGTCTACTCGCGCGCCGGCATCCTCGTGCTCGACGACCTCTTCAGCGCCGTCGACGCCCACGTCGGCCGCCACCTGCTCGAGCGCTGCCTCTGCGGGCCGCTGTGCGCCGGCCGCACCCGCATCCTCGTCACCCACCACGTCGCCCTGGTCGCCCCCAGGGCGGCCTATCTGGTCGAGCTGGGCGGGGGGGGGGTGTTGCGGGTGGGGGGGGAGGCTGCCGGGGAGGCAGAGGAGACCCCGGTGGAGGACCTGTTGGAGGAGGTGGAGGACGGCGATGCTGACACAGCGGACGCCACAGCCGCGGACACGGACGCCGGCACCGCCACAGCCACAGCCACACCCGCCGGCACCGCCACAGACACGGCTACTCCCGCCGACACGGCTACTCCCGACACCGCCACTCCCGCCACTTCCACCCCCCGCAAGTTCGTTGAGGACGAGGCCCGCGCCGAGGGCGCCGTCCGCAAGCACGTCTATGCCGCCTACCTGCAGGCCAGCGGCGGCTGGCCCTTCTGGCTGGGCGCCCTGGTCCTCTTTCTGACCGTCCAGGCCGTCGTCGTCGGCCGCTCCTGGTGGCTGCGCCTGTGGACGGGGCTGTACGGGGGGGGGGAGCAGCTGGCTGCCGTGATGAGCGTCCAGACCTCGGGTCGCCTCACGCTCGCAGTCCCCCCCTCCACGCCCTTCACCCTGTCTACGCCCTCCACGCCTCCCCCCCCCAGCCTCCCCTTCTACCTCGGCGTCTACGTCGGCCTGGCCGCGCTCTCGGCGGTGCTCAGCTCCCTGCAGTACTACTACGTCTTCACCGGCTCGATCCGGGCCAGCAAGACGCTCTTTGAGCAGCTCAGCTTCGCCGTCCTGCGCGCCCCGCTGCGCTGGCTCGACACCGTGCCCGTCGGCCGCGTGCTCAACCGCTTCACGGCCGACTTTAGCGTCATCGACAGCGAGCTGGCCAACGCCGTGGCCTACGGCGCCAACTCGGCCGTCGCGCTGCTCGCCATCGTCGCCTCGGGCCTGCTCGTGTCCCCCCTGCTGGTCCTGCTGGCCGCCGTCCTCGTCGGCCTCTGCGCCCGCGTCGCCGCCGCCTACGTGGCCGCCGCCCGCCCGGCCAAGCGCCTCGAGAGCACGGCCAAGTCGCCCGTCTTTGAGCAGTTTGGCACCGCCCTCGCCGGCGTCGCCACCCTGCGCGCCTTTGGCCGCGCGCCCGCCTACGTCGCCCGCATGCACCGCCGCCTCGACGACTGGTCCACCGCCTCGTGGCACCTGGCCCTCTTCAACCGCTGGGTCAGCTGGCGCATGAGCCTGGCCGGCGCCCTCTTTGCCGTCGCCGTCGCCGCCCTCGTGCTCGCCGTGCCCCCCGCCGCCGGCATGGACGCCGCCCTCGCCGGCTTCGCCCTCGCCTTTGCGCTCGAGTTCGCCGGCCGCGTCCTCTGGACCGTGCGCCAGTACGCCGCCGTCGAGCTGCAGATGAACGCCGCCGAGCGCGTCGTCGAGTACGCCGCCCTGCCCACCGAGGACCAGGGCGGCCGCCGGCCCCCCGCCACCTGGCCCGCCGCCGGCCGCCTCGAGGTCGACGGGCTCGTCGCCGCCTACGCCCCGGACCTGCCCCCCGTCCTGCGCGGCGTCTCCTTTGCCGTCGAGCCGCGCCAGCGCGTCGGCGTTGTCGGCCGCACCGGCGCCGGCAAGTCCTCCCTCACCCTCGCCCTCTTCCGCTTCCTCGAGCCCCCCCGCGCCGGCCGCATCTGCATCGACGGCCTCGACATTGCCGCCCTGCGCCTCCACGACCTGCGCGCCCGCCTCGCCATCATCCCCCAGGACCCCGTCCTCTTCTCCGGCTCCCTCCGCACCAACCTCGACCCCTTTGGCGAGCACGCCGACGCCGAGCTGCGCGAGGCCCTGCGCCGCGTCCACCTGGCGTCGGGGGACGAGCAGGAGGCCGGTGCTGCTGCCAACCCCTTTGACGACCTCGACACCCCCGTCGCCGAGGGCGGGCTCAACCTCTCGCAGGGCCAGCGCCAGCTGCTGTGCCTCGCGCGCGCCGTCGTGCGCCGCCCCCGCGTCATGGTGCTCGACGAGGCCACCTCGGCCGTCGACATGGCCACCGACGCCCTGCTCCAGCGCAGCATCCGCGCCGAGTTCACCGACGCCACCCTGCTCGTCATCGCCCACCGCCTCAGCACCATTGCCGACTTTGACCGCATCCTCGTCCTGCGCGACGGCGCCGTCGCCGAGTTCGGCAGCCCCCGCGACCTCTGGGCCAAGGGGCCGCGCCACGGCCTCTTCCGCAGCATGTGCGACGAGAGCGGCGAGCGCGCCCAGCTCGAGCGCGTCATTTTTGGGGTGGACGGCTAGTCACTGGACAGATGAGGTTGATATGTCATGGACAGTAGAAGTTTGATATTGTAAGATGCCCTCCAAACCTACGGCAGCCGCAGCTCCTCCACCTCGCCCACCTCCGCCACCTGCTCCTGCCCCTGCCACACGTACCGCACGTGCAGCACCTTGCGCCCCCTCGTCCCCCGGTACCCCGGCGCCGGGTCCCAGAACCCCAGCAGCCGGCCCTTGCGCACGCCCCGCGGGATCGCCAGCACCGGTGCCCCCGTCTCCTCCTCCCGCACCAGCGCCGCCACCGCCGCCGTCACGTCCGCCACCTCGTAGTCCGGCGCCCACCCGTTGCGCGACGCCAGCGACGTGCCTCTTGGGATGCCCTTCATCTGCTCGTCCTCCTCGTCCGCCAGCGCCACGCCGTACTTGGCGCTCAGGATCGTCAGCTTGTCGGCCCCCGTGCCGCTGCTGCCGCCCCCCACCGCCCGGTCCACCGCCTCCTGCGCGTCCACCGCCGCCGCCAGCACCATCGTCAGCTCGTCCGCCTCGGCCCGGTGCCGCGCCACCGCCGCCTCGACGGCCTCGCTGTCGGCGCTGTCGGCGCTGTCGCTGCCGTCCCTCCGCGCCGCCCTCCTCCGGTACCACGCCTCCCGCACGGCCATGGCCGCCACCGGCACCACCGCCGCCCACAGGACAAACCGCAGCGCGCTCCATGCTGCCGCCGACGACGCCACCGCCGCCTCTGCCGCGCGCGCCGGCAGCCACAGGACCGGCACCTTGATGCGCTGGCCCAGCCGCGCCCAGTACAGCGACACGTGCACGCTGCCGCTGCCGCCGCTCAGCGCCACCTCCACCCCGACCTTGGGCGGCGTCGGGCTCGCCACGTCCAGCCGGCCCGCCAGCGCCGTCCACCCGCCCCGCAGCCCCCACCACCGCGCCGGCGCCAGCGCCCGCACCGCCAGGTAGCCGTCGCCGCCGCAGCCGACGAGGCCGCCGAAGCCGGCGAGGCCGCCGCCGCCGTCGGCCGCGCACAGCTCCGCCTCGACGCGCACCGCGCGCTTGCGGGGTGCTGTGCGTCGCGGCACCGCTGCCGCCCCGCCGGCTCCTCCTCCTCCCCCGCTCAGTGGCTGCACAAAGACCGTCCGCCCGTACCGGAGGTAGGCCGCCGTCGTTCCCAGGCCCGTGACCGCCGCCGACACCGTCCACGTGCCGCGCGCACGCGGTCGCCGCCGCCCCCGCCGCCCCCGCCCCCGCCCCTGCTGCTGCTGCTGCCGTGCATCCCCGCCACTGCCGCTCAGCACGTCCCAGTCCGTGTCGAGGCCCTTGAGCCCGCGGTCGGCCGGGCCCGTCAGCGGCCGGCCCGCGTGCAGGCCCAGCTCGTGCGGGCCCATGCTGTAGCCGAGCTCCAGCGTGGGTGGTGCTGCTGCTGCTGCTGCTGCTGCCGGCACGAAGAGCGACGAAAACGACCACAGCCGCCGGCCCCAGCCCGTGCCGCTGTCGACACACAAGAAGAGGCTGCCGCCGGCGACGCGGCGCGCGAGGCCGAGGCCGACGCGTGGCGAGGCCGCCGCCGCCGCCGCCGGCCCGGCGGACAAGGGCCAGGGCGCCACCTCGGCGCTCTGCGCCATCAGCTCCACGTGCACGGGTTGGTCGCGGTCGGCGCTGCTGTGGCCGCCGCCCAGCCCGAGGCGCGCCAGCCGCTCGTGCACAGCAGCCGGCACCGCCACGGCGTGGGCCACGCGCGCGGTGACGGCCACGCGCGGCAGGACCTCGGCGTCCACTTGGGTTATGAGGGACCGGACCGGCTGCGGCGGCTGCGGCGGCTGCTTCTTTCCGACGAGCCCCGAGCTCCGCCGGCCGCCGCCGCCGCCTTTCTGCCAGGCAAACTCCTGCCGGTAGCTGAGCACGACGCAGCCGCTGGCGCGCGTGCGCACCAGCTGCGCCCGCCGCGTCGGCGGCAGCACGTCGGCCAGCAGCGGCTGGTAGCGGTCCGCGAGCGGCGGCACCACGCCCGACACCCCCGCGAGGGCGTACGTCGACGCCGTCAGGCTGACCACGGGCGTCGCACAGCGGAGGGCGGTGGTGGCGGCGGCGGCGGTGGTCGTAGCCGTAGCAGCATCCGGCACGACGCCGCGCTGGCGGTCCAGATACCGCCGGGCCTGCCGCCCCGCGCGCATCAGAGCCACCAGCCCCGCCTCGGTGTGCGGGCGCAGCCCCGGCAGGCCGACGCGGACGGCGTGCGTGAGGGCGTAGTCGACCGGGGCGAGCCCGCGCGCCGTCGCGCAGTACCGCACGCCCATGTCTGTTGTCGTCGAGACGTCCTGGCGGACGGCCAGCGGGCGGCAGTCGTCGCCCTGGCCGCCATCGACGCCGCCGCTGCCCCTCCCCTCATCCTCATCAACTTCGTCGTCGTCGCCGTCGTCGCCATCGTTGCCGCCACCGTCGCCGTCGTCGTCATCGTCCTCCCCTTCCTCCTCCAGAAAGCGGTCGTACGCCAGCCGCCGCAGCGGGTCCACCAGCGTCTCCAGGGCCAGCTGCACGTCGGCAAAGCAGGCGGCCGCATAGGGCCGCAGCGCCGGCGGCATGAGGTTCGCCCGGCTGCTGCTGCTGCTGCTGCTGCTGCTGCCGCCGCTGCCGCCGGCGGCCCCGCTGCACACGCGGCTGTTGAGCAGCTGCGCCAGGCGCGCGTAGGCCGCGCGGACCTGCGCCGCGCTGGGCGGCGGCTGGCGCGCCAGGCACAGGACGTCGTAGTGCGTGCGCGCCACCGCGGGCGATGCCCGGCGAGCGTGCGCCGCCGCTGCGGCCGACGCCCTGCGCCCGATTTCCCGCTCGGCTCGGGCGGCCGGGTGCAGCGGGTCGTCCAGCTCGAGAAGGGTCTGCTGCTGCTGCTGCTGCTGCTGCTGCTGCTGCTGCTGGGAGCTGCCTCCCACGACGGTCCCGTAGGAGGCCGCCCGCGTCCGCTGGGGCGTCCGGTCGAGGCCGTCTCTGTCGTAGCCGTCGTCGTCCTCCTCCCGGCCGCCAATGGTCGCCGTGTCGTCGTCGTCGTTGTCTCTGCCCCCACCGCCGTCGTCTCCCAGTCCCGCCAGGCCCCGCACCGTGCTGTAGGAGCCGCCGAGGTACTCGTCGTCGTCGGGCTCCCACGGGGCGGCCAGCACGTCACCCTCGCCGCCGCCGCCGCCGCCGCCGCCGACCGAGAAGAGCGACTGCGCGTCAAACACGGACGAGGCCCCGTCGTCAAAGCCAAAGTCGAGCACGCTGCGCGTCGCCGCAAACTGGTCCGTCAGCGAGAACCGCGAGGCGCTGGCCCCGCTGCCCAGGCTGCCGTAGATGCCCGCGGCGCCGCCGCCGCCGGGGCCGGGATCGGAGGCCGGGGGGGCTGCCGGCGCCGCCCGCGGGGTGGGCGGCGTGGCCGGGGCCGGGGCCGGGGCCTCCTCCACCAGCGACGTCTGCGAGCGGCTGGCACGGCTGCTGCCGCCGCCGACGCGGTGCAGCGACGTCGTCGAGCGGTTGGACGGCGCGCTGCCGCCGTGGCGGCCGCTGCGGCGGTGCGACGAGGACGACGACGACGACGGCGCCGCCGACGAGCCCGACGAGCGCGACGAGCGGTGGCGGTCGTGGCGGTCGCGGCGGTCGGACATGGTGCGGTAGAAAGCAGCGAGAAAAAAGACAACAAAAAACAAGACAACGAAAAGGACAGGAGAGACGAGAAAGACGTGAGACGTTGGACGTTGCTGCCCCTCACCGCCTCGGCAAGAGCCGCGATTGGCGAGCGCTAGAGGGGTTGGGCCGCAGCGCTATGCTGTAAATATATAGGGAGTACTTGTACACAAATGTATCTTGAGCTATGTGCTGATGCTGCCGGCTAAAACTTGACCACCTGCTCCTTGCTGTAGCCCAGCTCCTGCAGCGCGCCCGCCAGCTCGCCCTGGTCCGACGGCGACTTCTTGGGCCCCGAGATGGCCTTCATCATGCCCGGCGGCCCGCACACAAACAGCTTGATGTTGTCCTCCTTGGGCTCGGGCAGCACCTGCTTCAGCAGCTCCTTGGTGATGTAGCCCTTGGTGCCCTGGAAGCTGCTGTCCGGCTTCTCCAGCACGTAAAAGGCCCGGAACCGCTGCGGGTACCGGTTCTCGAGCGCCCGCAGCTCGTCGTGCAGCAGAATGTCCTCGGGCGCAATGTTGCCAAACACGAGCGTCACCTTGGTCTGGTCGCTGCCGCCGCCCGCCGCGTCCGCCTTGAAGATGGCCCGGATCAGCTGGTACATGGGCGTGATGCCCGTCCCGCCCGCCACCAGCCCAATGTGCGCGTGCTTGTTGGCCGTCCACGGGTACTTGACAATCGGGCCCTTGAAGTCCAGCGTGTCGCCCGGCTGCAGCTCGTGGATGTGCGTCGACATCACCCCGCCCTCGTACCGCTTCACCAGCAGGTCCAGGTGGCCCTTCTCGTCGTCGTCGCTCACCGCCGTGTACGGCCGGATCACCGCCTTGGGCTTCTTCTTCTTCCCCTCCTCGGCCGGTGCCGCCGCCTCTTCGCCCTCGGCCGCCCCCGCCGCCGCCGCCGCCGGCGGCACAAACCGCGTCAGCAGCGCGCTCGCCGGGTGCATCCCCGACGTCTGGTCCGGCGACGGCAGCGCAAACCGCACCCGCTTCGTGTTGTGGTTCAGCGTCTCCACCCGCTCCACCGTCAGCGGGATAAAGCCCTGGTCGCCCCCCGTGAACGCCTCCTTGGCTGCCGTCGCCGCCGCCGTCGTGGCCCCCGCGGCCGCCGGGGCTGCCGCCGCTGCCGCCGCCGCCGCCGCCGCCTTGCCCTCGCCACCCGACTGCGCCACCACGTAGTAGCCGCCCGCGCCCGCCGCCAGCAGCGCGCCCACAATCAGCGCCGTGCTGCTGCTGCCGCTGCCGCCGCTGCTCGACGGGCCGGTAGCATACCGCCGGAGGGGAGCCTGCTCTGGTTAGCGGGGGTGCACAGACGGCCAGCATGCGCAAGGACAGAGGCCTACCGGCTTCAGCGCCGCCGCTTGAAAGGTCCGGACTGCTGCACGCGCAAACATGGTCGATAGCAAGACGGGTCAGAGGAGGACAATGGTAGAGAATGGCGAAGCCAGGAAGCACGCAATGGCTGGCCGCGCGGCGGAAATGTGCGCAGACAAAAGTGGGCGGCCAGCTCGGAGCTCGGACGCCGGCTCGGATAAGCAGACAGGCACGCATGGTCACGTGATGCAAATGCTGTGGCGCGCCGTGCCGCGAGTGGCGCAGCATTAGTCACGTGGTATGCCGGACCGGATTGCAGACAGCACTCCTGAACATCGCTCGTTTCTCTGCAGGCAGCCGTGGTCCCGTTCCCGGTGTGTATGGCAAGAGGTGCACCCTCTGTCGAGCTGGTTTGCTAACAGCGTCTGTCTACAGTAGGCGTCCTCGGCGACATCCAGGCTAGCCAGCCAGTGCTCCTAACCTCCGCCCCCAGTATAAGCATAGGAACGGCCTTTATATACACAGACAGAGGCTGTCCTTTCACGTACGGCCATAGATACTGGAAAGCACGGGATCCCGTCCGCTCTCCCCTAGTTAAACCAGTAATCGGCGGATTAGTAGTTGGGTCGGTGACGACCAGCGAATACCCGCTGCTGTACGTTTTTTTTTTTTTTTTTTCGATTTCTTGGCCCAACCTAGCCGCCAGACTCCACCTCGAGGGGCTGCTCACGCTGGAGCAAGCTTATATTAACGGAGTACATGCGGTCTTGGAGTGTGAAAAAATAGAATACGAGACCTTTGTGGATTAGACTCGTAGGAAGGCATTCGGTCGTCCAATGTATGCGTGCCGTTCGGTGTCCACGGAACCCCTTGCGGCATCCGACGGCGGCGTCAAGACCAGCCTATGTTTAGTGTACAAGTATGCTCGAGCATGTGTGTGCTTAGGGCATGGGCTGCCTGAGCTGAGAACACGAGAAGACCTGCCGACAGAGGTATAAAGTCGTTGTTGTAGAGTCCCGAGTCCAGTTACCATAGTCACAATATGTGGGTCCTTAACAGCTAGCTCTATTGATCATCCCCTATTCATTAAGCTTATTTGTTCTCCGTACTCCGTAGTTGTACTCCGTAGTTGACGCAACGCCCAGCCCTGCACGTTCCGGCTAGGGCTCGCCAAGAGACGTCCATCAGCAGCCAGCTGATGCGGCCGGCGCAGTGGGGCTCGTATTCGTCTGCCAGCAGTCGTTGTACGGAGTATTTGTATATTTACAGAACCAGACGCGACGCCATGCCCTTCAGGCCCCAATGCCTTTCTTGTTTACACTCCACACGCCTCGAAAATACATAACAGCTTAAAAGACAAATGGTAGTGGCGTGCCACTGACGTACAAGCTTTGTATCCTTCTTTGTTTCCCTAGAGTCACGACATCTTCCTACTCCGTAGTCGCCGTGGGAGCATGATGACTGTGTCCCACCTCTCCGGGGCCGCCTCTTTACCGTTGCTCCGTAAACTAGAGGCCCAGAAGGACGGGACACTGGTGCGATGGGAAGCCAGGGCGTCTGTATTGGGCAAGGAGGGAGCCAGATGAGGTGCGGAAAAGCCCCTGGGCTCGGTGCATCCTGCCGGACCGGTCGCTTTTCGGCCACCTCGCTGGCTTGGCCGTGGCCGGCCCAACGCAGTGCCTCAGCGAGATCTACGGCGAGCTGGTCATTGATATCCAGCCCGTCGTCATTGCTCAGAATGAGACCATTGTCACGACCACTTGGACCCGGTATGCATATACATACGGAGTCCGGGCACTCTACGATCATCGTCGTAGCTACCTCGCCGACGACGGCGCCAACGACACCGCCGACGACGACGAGCAACCCGTCCAGCATCGACTCCACCTCGTCTAGCTCGAGCGGCTCCTCGTCTTCAGGGTCCAGGGCGGAGCCGGTGCGGGCTACAGCGAGGACCAAATTGGCGGGCGTGGCGGGCTGGTCGGCGGCACCGTCGCGGTCAGACCCGGAGACGAGTTACTGCTGATGGCGGGTGGCTCCGGCGTCGGCCAGGATGGCGGCACCAGCGAGTACGCAGATGGCGGCATAGGAGTGATGTCGACCGGTGGCGGCAGCGGCGGCGGCGGCGACGCCTCGAAAGGCGCAGTCCTGGGGCCTGCACCTGATGCAATCTGCATTGCGGTGAATGGCACGCACAACGAAGATGCCGAGACGGGCGGGCTGTCTTGGACCGCCACCGTCGTCGAAACCGGGGCCTATCTTGGTACTGCCTATGGTGGTCTTCCGGGCGACGGCGACCCAGGGTACAAAATTGCACTCTCTGGAGGCGGTGGCAACGGTGGCAACTACATCGATACCAGCGTGTTTAACCCGTCGATCGATGCTGGGCCAATTTCAATACTAGGCACGGTCTCCGTTGTTTTCTTCTAGACAGAGGCAGGTCGCCGGTGGCGTTTTGTCTCCTATTGTTTTATTTTGGCTCCCTGGGACAGCGCTCTTGCTATAGCACTTGCTATGCGCTCACAAAAAATTAAATACTGTCCTCTCTTTTATGCTTAGAGACCACAGAATCCAGGTCACCAATACGTTCGCAGGCACACGATTGGACACACTGGGAGGAGGCTGGGCCTGTTTCAGGAGCCGAGCAAAGGTGGGCATTTAGCTTCTCCTGGGCGAGCTGAATGCTAGAGCTGAACTACCTTCAGTGTAAGATACCTGGAGCTGAAGACGGCTCAAGCAGGCTGGGCTTTTCGCTGCAGGAGGTGCAGCTGATAGAGCTTGGTTACGCGGTCGCGCTGACGGTCTCACATGAATGCATCGAAAATGAGCAGATAAACAGGACGCCCATGCTATCTCATGGCCAGGAGTCCCCCTTGTATCCCGAGAATGCCATGCAAAACGAAGACTGAGAAGAGGGGAAAGGAAAAAACGCCCGACGTTGCATCAGCCCGGCGAAAGTCGTCAGAAGCAGAAGAGACGCAAACCGAAAAGACGGGCCTTCAGCAGTTGAGCAAACCAAAACGCACCCGACAGGAGCCTCTTCCACCCGTCCGCCCCCTTGTATAACTGAGAAAAAGCATGACAGACCAGCACGCCCAGATTTGCCAGCAACGATGAATAGTGTACAAAAAAAGAAGAATGTCGTAAGATCCAGAGAGACATAAACAGATCCACACACAAACCCAAATTAGGTGGCTGCCGCTTTGTGCTTCGCTTCCGCCAGCTCGTCGGCCACAGATGCGAGCGACGACGCAACATGCGTGGCGTCGCCCTTCTTTGCTGGCACGTCCTGGCTGCTGCGCCGCAGCGGCCCGGCATCCTGGTGGCTCAGCAGCGTCGGCGTATTGGCCTGCGAACCGCCGCCCCGCTGCCCGTGGTAGTGCACCACCTGCGGAGGCGTCTGCCCGGCCTGCGTGCCCAGCAGGTGCTGCGGGTACGGGTCGAGATCTTTGCTCGACGTCGAAAACGTCGACACGATCGGCTGGTGGTAGCCGTTGGCCACGCTGCTCGGCGTCGGCGTGTGGCCCGCAACAAACGCGCTCCCCCCCGCCTGCTGGTGCTCGGCCTGCGTCGGCGTTCCGCCGCCATCGTTGGGGCTGCCTGCGCCACCGCCAGATGCGCCACTGCCGCCGCCAGCACCGCCGCTGGCGCCGCTGCTGCCGTCGCCCGCTGCAGCACCACTGCTGCCAACCCCGCCGCCGCTGGCACTGGCGCTGCCGCCTTCGACCACCACACCGCCCTGGCCCGTCAGGCTGGTCATGCCGCCCTCGATGTCGCGCAGCAGCCGCACGTACTCCTCCGGGACAAGCCCGCTCTCCTGTGTCTTGGGGTCCATGGCCACCAGCCAGCCTTGGCCATGCCGGTACGACACCCAGATGATCTGGCCCTCGACCAGCGGAAGCTCGTTCTCGTTCTCCCGCTCAAAGTCAAACAGCGCCACCGCCTTGCCATGCATCTCCTCGTCCGGTGAGGTGATTGTGAACTGGTAGTCCCGCGAGTACCGTGACTGGTCATCGTCCCGGAAGTCGGGCGACGAGATCGGACTCGACGCATCCGACCCCGGCTGGTAGGCGCCGTAGTTGACCGGGAGGCGTAGCTGGTACGCTTGCATTGAATTCCGCGCATCGTCTGGCGGGTATGTGACATACTCGCCCCCGGGGCCGTTGGCTTCGTCGCCTGCCTGGTTGACGTAGTACCGCTCGCTGCCGTCGCCGCTCGTGCCCACGTAATAGCCCCGTTCTCGGTCGAAGTTGTCCGGGTTCAAGACGGCCGAGTTCCCGTTGCTGCCTCGGCCATTGTCGGGCCCAAGGCCACCGCCGGCACCGTAACCGGCGCCACTGGCACCGCTACCCTCTTGGCCACCACGCGCGTCACGGCCGCTCCGCGATCGGCTGTGGCCGTATGCACCAGACGCCGACTTGTGCTTCCGGTGCCGGGAGCTGACGACCGGGCTTTGCAGGTCCTCGTCTTCGCTCCATGGCGGACCGTCGGCCAGGTAGATGGGAGGAATGTCGGGTGCGCGGTGGAAGGAGTCGCTGGCCGCCCACGAGCCGCCGTCCCACTCGGTCCGGGACTCCCAGAAGACGGGAGGGTCGGACAAGCGCCGCTGCGACTGGGCATCGATGGACGGGTTCATGCCGAGGTCCGACGGCGGCCGCGACGGCTCGGGCGGCGAGCCATAGTGCAGCGGATGCGAGGCAGGGTAAGCGAAGTCGCGCACCAGCGTGTAGGGCAGGCTCGACGGGTACACGGCAAAGACGTGGGAGGCGGGGCGCGAGCGTGGCGGCGCCGAGCCGGTCGAGTATTGCGACAGCCGGTTCTTGGATGCGTGCGACATGGGCCGCGACAGGTTGGTCCGGCGCGGGGTGGGCGGGGGAGCGGGGGACGTGACCAGCGGTGGGAGGGCTGGATGGCTTGGGTTGGCGGGTTGCTGCGAAGAAGGCGTCGGAGCTGACACGGGCGGCGGCGATGTCGAGGACGAGGACGAGGAGGGCGGCACAACCGCTGTCATCGTTATCGGGGCGATGCTCCTCTCGAGAGGCGCAGAGGGGATAGAGAGAAGGGGAGAGAGAGGGGCCGGGCACGCTATTTCTTCCTCTCTTCTTCTAGTTCGGAGGAGGAGGGGGGTTAAATCCTCTTTTTTTTTAAAGCCCGGAGCCGTTCATGTGTGTGCTGGAAACCGGCGCCAAGTATCCAAAACGATCTGAGCGGCCGCTTAAGACGGCGGGCGTTGGCGTGTCTCGGGTGTGGGCCCTCTCCAATAGGTCGCGTCTCTTGTCACCGCTTCCAGAGGGAAAGAAGAGAGAGGCCAGAGATGGAGGAAGAGGGAGGTCGCGCGTCGCACACTCGCCGGGCCCGTTCGGCGCTTTGGGGGTTGCGTCCGCCGTCACAGGTGCCGGGAGCAGAGGCGCAAAACACGGCAGAGACTGGGACTGGGAACGACCGGCAAAGACGAGGGTGGGAGCGCTCGGGGGTGATGCGTCGAATGCATGCGGTAGAAGAGGCGAGGCAGGCAGTCGAGCAGCCGAAGAACCGATGCGATGACAGCCGGCGATGAGACGCAAAACCGGGGCGGCAAGCGGATCGGAGACAAGGTGGGATGATCCGAACGGTGAGAAAAAGAGGGACGGGGACGCCCAGGCGGCCCGTGTGAGGTTGACGAGGTCCAGGCGCAGGCTCGTGGCCGAGGCGATCGACGCAGAATCGGCGGCGGCAGCGACAAGAAGCGGCGAATGGAAGAAAGAATGGAAAAAAGAAACAACAAGGAATGACGAAAAACGGCACCACGACGAAACAAACGCAAGGTCCAAATTGCCCCTCCCCAAAAAAAAGGACGGATAAGGAAAGCAGACAACCGACAATGGCGCACAGCGTCGGCGAGCAGCGCGGGGCCGGCGGTGAAGCAGACTCCGTAAGCGCGGAGGCCGTGGTTGGGGTGGAGAGGAAGAAGGACGGTTGGCGATGATGCGCGCGAGTTGGAGAGAAGAGAGAAGAGGCGGGGAGAAAGAGGGGAGTGAGAAAAGGAGATTGTCGAGACGGAAGAGGAGAGAGGAGGAGAAGGGGGCGGAGCGGGAAGGAAAAGAAGGAAGGAGCGACAGAGAGCGCACAGCGGAATCTGACGACGGATGACGAGGGTTTGCGTCTCGAAGACGAGGAAGGAAGAGGGAGGAAGGGAGAGAGAGGGAAGGAGACGAACGGACAGACGTGCGAATAGATCAGGCCAACAGGACGCTTGCCGTCGAGATGGGGCTGCTGCTGCTGTGGTTGGACGGTGCGCCCGACTCTTGGGTGCTAAGCGCGCGCGCGCGGGGCAAGGGGGAGGGCGAGAAAGACGAGGAAGGAGCGGCGGGCGACGGCGCTGCAGGCGACGGCGCTGCAGGCGAGGAGGGCAAGTGCGACCAATTGGCTGCCTGGCTGGCTGACTGGCTGGCCAGACAGGGCCACAGCCCAGTGCGCCGCGCGAGGGCAAGAACGGGCGCTGGGAGGCGGTCGAGGGCGCCAAAGGGCGGGGCTTCCAAGGCAATGGTGTAAGATATATTATCTGACTCCAGTTCGCCAGGGGAAGAGAACTTGCGTATCTTTTGTATACGAGCACTTCCATCGCGCCCTGTTCGCACGAGAGCACGGAGTTACTCCGTGCGATCTCCGTATTTCGTATACGTCTGCTATGGTTCTATTTCTGGGCCTGCGACCGGCCGCGTGCCCATGCCGTGCACCTGCATCCGCGGCTCGCGAAGCGTCCGGCGCGGATTGCAGGGTGTCGTCCGTTCGAGCGAGGGTACGGAGTACAAGTACGCTTACGGAGTAGAGGAATGGATGTTTCAGCAGCTCTTGCGGCAGATCAACCATGCGGCAGGCCTTTGAGGCTGGTATCTTATTCTCCTACGGAGTGATATGCTTACTCCTGCTGCGAACGGCCCAACCAATGGCAAGCTGGAATACGCCCCACAGGAACGCGCACGCTCATTCGCCAGCAGCGGCGCAAAAACGCCCCCCAAGAATCTCCGTCTTTCACATCCCTCTCCATCGGCAAACATGCTCCTGCGCGGCCGCCTCTGCAGACGCTCCGCCCTGCAGACAACGCGAGTGCCGCCCGCTTGGTTTTCGCTTGTCCGCTGAACAGCCGCGAGCGGACGACGTGACGCGTCTTGCGCAACACAAAAGAAAGGTAGGCCATCGTGCCGTCTCCCGTTTTCCTCAGATGCGCTCGAACCTTTGCCGCGATGCGTGGTCGTGATGCGCGTCTCTTTGTGTTTCTTGCAGTGCTGACATGTCTGTCTGTGCGCGCCGGCTCTAGGCCGACTTGTTGCTCTTTTGTTTCTCCAGCGCTTCCGACATGGCGGCTGCCAGCAGCGCCGCTGCGGTTGCGCCGAGCCAACCCGCGGGCGCGGCAGGCGACGATGCTGGGTTCAAGCTCAAGTTTTGCACGGTGTGCGCGAGCAACCAGAATCGGTGAGTGCTGGCGGGCCGAGCGTCGGCTGCCCTCCTCGCACGAGCATCGCCCGTCGCAAGCTGACCCGCCGCGCAGCTCCATGGAGGCACACCTGCGGCTGGCCCAGGCGGGGTTCCCCGTGATCTCGTTTGGCACGGGCTCGCTGGTGCGGCTGCCGGGGCCGACGATCACGCAGCCCAACGTGTACCAGTTCAACAAGACGTCGTACGACAGCATCTACCGCGAGCTGGAGGCCAAGGACGTGCGGCTGTACCGGGCCAACGGCGTGCTCAACATGATCAACCGCAACCGCGGCGTCAAGTGGGGTCCCGAGCGCTGGCAGGACTGGCAGATTGGGTTTCCGCGGCTCGACCACGCCAGCGACATGGGCAGCGGCGGCGCCGAGGGCGGCGTGGTCGACGTCGTCATCACCTGCGAGGAGCGCTGCTGGGACGCCGTGGTCGACGACCTGATGCAGCGCGGCGCGCCGCTCAACCGCCCCGTGCACGTCATTAACGTCGACATCCGGGATAACCACGAGGAGGCTGCCCTGGGCGGGCGCGGCATCCTCGACCTGGCCACGTCGCTCAACCGCGCCGCCGCCGAGGAGCGCGACAAGGTCGGCACCGCCGCCTTCGACGCCGGTGGCGCCTCCAGCCGCGCCAGCTTTGACGAGCGCGTCCCGGACATCCTTGCCGACTGGCAGGAGCGCTGGCCCAACCTGCCGAGCACCTGGACGCTGGCCTGGTTCTGATGCAGCCGCAGCGGCCGGGTGTGGGAGCCTCTACGGAGTACGGAGTCCGCCGTATGGAGCCCTCCGCGCTCCGTACAGTATGGCGACATCTATCCTCCGGGCGGTCTGTTTCCAAGCCGATTCCAGTGGGTCCTTCAGGCCGATCCTCGGACAGAAAACCGGCCTCCGGCCGACGGACCCTTACGGAGTAAGGCAGCGTTCTGCATGCTCTGCGGCAGCAGGGAGCGATGCGACACAGAGCTGGAATGAGCCTGTGTTTTCGGCCCCGCTCACGACCAGCCTCTTGGTGTTCATTCACCTGGGCGGCGGCGTCGCCGCCAGGCCATGGAAAGCTGGTCCATGGGCCAGGGGGAAAGAGGCTGGACAGAACGGCCCCAGCACGCGTCTTCATGCACCGCTTCGGACAATCTCGGACGAACCCTGGCATGGAGAAAGAAGAATGACAACTATGCGGGCAAGCTCCACTCTGGTCGGGGCGTGCCGACGAGGGTACGGAGTAGACGAGGCGAGGCAAGCATGCTCCGTAAATATAGAAAGAAATCTAAGCATACGGAGCCCGAGAGACAGCGCCATTCCAATGCCGACGAGACCAGCAGGCCACGCCAAGCTGGCCTCTGGGCGACCGCTGTTCGACCCGGATGCTGGGGGAGAGGCCTGCGCACGATCGATGCGACAAGAGATACCGCGTGGCCTGGCCCGTGGCTGGCCGGCCTCTCTTGGCCGGCTGTCTGTCCACACCAAATCTCCCGGCCGCAAGCGCTGCGCACGCGTTTTGCTTGTGGGGCGGCGCCCCCCCCTTTCCAGCCTCCGGGTCTTGATCACGTGGAAATAGCGCCTGTGATTGGCGGGCGTCCCCTGAATCCAGGAACCGGGATAGCGCTGGGAAATTTGGGCGGCTCGCCGCGACGTCCACCCACGGGAGTGTCGGTGTATAAGTATCTTTCTTGTGTAAATAAGATATATTTATACTCCTGTTTGCAGTCTTTTTCCATATTCGCGCCTCTGGCCGACTGGGGGCGCGTAGGGTTTTTAAAATGAGGCTTGCGTTGCTGTCGCGCTTTGCACGTACCGAGTCAGCACAGCAAGATCAAAATGAAGAAGATGGTCGGTGACGTCGTTGTGTCTGCTTTGAAGTGCGTTCTTACTTGTATTACGCCGTATACTTGTGAGTGTCGGCACTGCTCGTCCGTACGCCTTGGCAGTCTGTCCATGACGGCGTGGCTGCCGTCGTCGCGGCCGGGGGATCTTAGCGCGCGCCACCCGCCCTCCACCGCCTCGGCGGGCGTGGGCTGGCTGTGCCTGTTCCTGGCGCTGCCGGTGTCACTTGGTGCCTAGCCCCCGGCCAATTCGCTGGCTCGCTGGCGTGCTCTGCAGACGCCCGCCCGCCGCCAGTCCCAAAGCGGGTTACCCTCCCCAATCTAGACCGCGGGACTGCGCCTGCTCCTTCCTGCTCCTTCCTGGCTGGCCGGCCGTGGCTGCGCGTTCTTTGCAAGATATGTGCGTGCGAGATAGGGAGGAGAAGGCGCTTTGTCTTGTTGGCCTGCTTTGTCGCACCTTCCTTTCATCTTGTGCACTCTCGCGCCTGCCCCCTTCCCCCTGGCGCTGCTTTGTGCTTTCCATTTCCGTTGGCTCCAAATTGTATGCTTATGCTTATTGTATCTATGATCTTGCCCGCGTGCCTTCCCTGCTGTGCGCAGCACTCCGTCAGCGTCCTCCGTAGGCGGCAGGCTCGCTCTTTGTTCGTATCTTGCAACGGCCGCCGCCGTCGTTCCTGCCCCTCCCGGACGTTGCGTTTCAGCACCGTCCGCCGCCTGTGTCGCGGGTTTCGCTCGCGCTTTCCCTGTACTGGCCTGCCTGCCCCGTGCCTGCCTTCCTCCTCGCTCCTCTCCACGTTGTCTGCCCAGACCGCCTCGTCACGCCCCTGCCCTGCTGTGGTCCGATCAGCTTGTGCAATGCCCCCGTACTCCGTTCTCCTTTTGGCTCCGCAGCAGTCGCTCAGCGCCTCTCGCCAGCGCGCCTCCCCTCCTTCTCCTTTCGCAACCACTCTGCTCCACCCCTTCCCTTAGCCTCTCTCCCTCGTCCCGCTCTGCAATTGGGCCGGGTCTCGCTCTTCGCTCGCGCTCCACCTCCCTCCCTCCATTCCTGCTCGCCGCCCAAATCCCCCTTTTTGCTCGCCGTTTTTGCACCTCGCTGCTACAGTTCGCAAAACTGCTGCCGCCCCGACTGAGACAAGAAAAAGAAACGACCAAGTCGACAAACCGAAAGAACGGGAGAAACGGAACAAAACCAGGCTTTTTGTTGTCGAGCTAGGGCGCGGACGATTGCTTTTGCTGCGCCGGGGCGACGCGCGACCTCCCGCCTCTTCTTTTCGCCCAGAAATCCACGGAATACGAGAACGCGCGTCCAGGCCAGTGACGACAGCGACGACAGCGACGACAGCACGACGGCGACGACAGCACGACGCGGCGACGACGTGCAACGCCAGAGGCTTCGACGCAGACTCGGATCGACGCCCGCCGACGAACAACACCAACGCCACTGACGACATTGGCTTCCGCGCTTCACGATCCACGATCTTGGCGTTCGTTTGGACGGGACGTCGACTTCGCCTTCACCCTCGGACGCCGCCGCCGCCGACCCTCGCTGAGCAGCGGCCGCCCACGAGCCCAGAAGCATGAATGGCCGCAATGCCCCGCTGTCTCCCGTGTCCATAGGCGATAGTGACTGGCCGACCGGCTATCCCAGGGACAAGGACGACTCGTTCACCGGCACTCGCGGCGGCCAACTCATCTCGCCTCCCAGCTCCGGTGGCTCGCTGCCCCCCGGCTCCGGGCTCATGAACGGTCCCGGCCCCATGGGCGGCCCCGGCCCTTTGAGCGGCCCTGGGTTTCCTCCCGGAGGCCCACGCAGCGCCGGGCCCTCGCCGCCGCCGTCCATTGGCCGCTCGAGCGCCGGCATCAACCTGTACGCCCGCAGCGAGATCGGCCGCAGCCAGCGCGAGGAGAACTCCGAGGTTCTCCTCGGCGAGCACTATATCGCTCTCAAGCGCTTCCTGGTCCAGACCTCGCGCGACGGCAAGCCTGGGCCCTCGCCCGCCAACAAGGCCCGCGACAAGCTGCAGCGCCTCACTCCCGTGCAGTTTCTCGAGCTCAGCACCGACGTCTCTGACGAGCTCAGCCGCCGCCAGGCCTTTAGCCGCCGCGCCGCCCAGGGCGGCGGCCCCAACGGCGGCGGGCCGCCCACCTACCTGCTGCCCGAAGACACCTTCCACCCCAAACGCAACCAGGCCCGCCAAAAACTCAGCTCCCTCGGTCCCCCGCGCTTCCGCGACCTCGCCACCGATGTCTTCTGCGAGCTCGAGCGCCGCTTCCCCCGCTTCGTCGCCGGCGACATCCCCCGCATGAGCAGCCCGAGCTCTGCCATCTACCCGCCGCCGGGGGCCAGGCCCGGCACCCCCAGCAGCGCCGGCGGCGTGAACGGGTTTCCCCCCCGCGGCCAGAGCCGCCGCCGGCCCTCCGAGGCTGGCTCTGTGCGCTCCATGCGCAGCGCCGGCACGGGCCTGGGCTCGCTGGGCCTGGGCCCCGGCGGCGGGCCCGGCTCTGTCCCGCCCTCGCCGGGCCTCCCGCCCAACGGATACGACCGGCCCATGCAGAAGCAGTCGCAGAGCAACACCATTGTGCCCAACAAGAGCACCATGGTCGAAGAGGACGACGACACCTTGGTGAGCCCAGGTGGCCCGGGTGGTCTGCTAAACGGCACCAACGGCAACACGGACAGCCTCGCAAAGGGCAACGGCTACAGCGTGGGCAGCCCTCTGGCCACGCGAGAGCCTGAGCAAGCAGAGGTTTGTCCCTGGGTCCCTGAGTTTGGCCTCTTGTGCCAGTGACAATAATGGATCCTTGAGCTGACCGTGCAGAACAACAAGCAGTTGATTGATGATTACGAAGCCCAATTAAAAACCTTACGAGACCAGGTGCAGGCCATGGAGCTGGACATGAAGCAGAAAAAGGAGGAGATGGATGCCCTGCTCGACGCAGAGCGGTCGCGGGCGTCGGCGGACAACGCCAACAAGCAAGAATGGTCCAAAGCGCGGCGCGACCTGGAAAACCAGCTCTCCGCGGCCACCGACCTGACCGAGAGCCTCCAGCAGGACATGAACCGCATGCGCAATGACCACGCTGCAGAAGAGCGCCAGCTGCGCGCCCAGATCGATGAGCTCCGCCAGACCCTGGCCGACAATGCGCGAGCAGAGGCCACGAGCAGAAACGGCGGCGGCGTCGACGACGCTGCGAACGCAGAGCTGATGCGCGAGAACGAAGAGCTGCGCCAGGCCCTGCGCGAGCAGCAGCAAGTCACGGACGAGGTGCGCGGAGAGGCGGAGCAGTTCCTGCGCGAAATGCGCGCGCTGTCGGAGCAGAGCGGGTCTACGTGGGAGAAGCAGGCCGAGCTGGAGAAGATCATCGAGGCGCTCGAGGCCGAGGTGCGCGCGTGGCGCAACCGCTACGCGCGTGCCAAGACGCAGCTGCGCAGCATGCGCGCATCTTCCATGGGCCTGCCCGCGGAGGAAGACGCCGGGCGCTACGTGCGCGAGCGGGGCTTCACAGCGGACAGCGGCTTCGTCAAGGACGTGCATGTCACCAAGTTCCAGATGGCCGTCGACGAGCTGCTGCGGCGCGCCCGCGTCGAGGCACCGGAGCAGACGGTCGACTCCATGAAAGCCGTGGTCATGGCCGTGCGGCGCATCACCAAGGACGTGGAGGACGCGCCACAGCAGGACGAGGAGGCAGCGCTGCTGCAAGCCAAGCTCAAGGCGCGCGTGTCGGGCACGGCCAACAACCTCATCACGGCGGCCAAGAACTTTGCGCGGGCGGCTGGCCTGTCGCCGGTCTCGCTCCTGGACGCGGCTGCGTCGCACCTGGTGGCCGCGGTGGTGGAGCTGCTGCGGGTGGTCAAGATCCGGACGACGCCGGCGGGCGAGCTCGAGGACGAAGACGGCGACGACACGCTGACGCCGGTCGAGTCCAACGCCAGCTTCTTTTCGCCGCGGAGCAACGGCGACCAGACGACCGCCACCACGGTGTCGTCGGCCACGCCGCAAAGCTCGCTGCCGCCGCCGCCGCCGTTCCAGGGCCTGGGCGGCATCCGCGACAGCGCCGACTCGTCTGCCTACAGCCCCATCAACTCGCCGCGGCAGTCGGTGGACCGCTTTGGCGGAGGCGGCCGGGGCAGCGTCAACGGCGCCAACGGCGTCAACGGAGGCGGACCCGGCAGCTACCTCGGCCTCGGCAAGAGCTTGCGCTCGGCACCGAACGGGTTCGGCCCAGGCCGGGCGGACCAGCGCACCGAAGACCTCAAGGTAAGGGTGGGCTTTTGGCGGCCGGTATGAAGAAGGGAGCGTGCTAACGGCATGTGCAGGCTCTTCTCGATGACCAGACGGCGGTCATGGTGCAGATCATCCAGGACATGGTGGGGTCGATCCGCAGCCAGGCGCCGATTCAGCAGATCACCGGGCAGATCAACGAGATTGCGGACATTGTCGGCAAGGTGATTGCGGAGACGGAGGCGAGCGGCAATGGCGGTGCGTCGCTGGACAAGCTGGTGAGCTGCCGGCAGCGGCTCGTTGCGGCCGGGGACCAGGGCGAGTCGATGCTGGCGAGTGAAGCGGCTGGCGGCGGGTTCGCGCTGGACATGCGGGCGTGGACGGGCTCACTGCCACCCATCGCCTTTGAGATTGCGCGCGAGACCAAGGAGCTGGTCAAGCGCATCGACCGGATCGTCCTGGGCGACGACGGGCCTGACTTTTCGTGAGGAGGCGCCGTTGGACCGTCTGCGTCTGCGCCTCCTGTCTTTCTGCGCTCTTCTTGCTGGGGGGTTTCTTTCTTGTTCCGGCTCGCTTGATACCCAGAAGCCGCCCACGGCTCTGCCCGGCTTCCTTGTCTTCATCTTCCGTCTGGGGGCTGGGGTTCTATTTTCTTCCGCGCTGCTTTGCAACCTTCTTTTCGCCTTTCTTTTCGCCCTGGCTCTTGTGAAGTCGAGGCTTTGGGATGGGTTCTTACCTTGTTATTCTTATTGCCTTTTATCCTTGCTTTTTTTATCTTTGTATCCTTTTGGCTATTATTCTTCTTTTGTGTTGGTTCTCGGCCGCGGGGGGGTTTCTACAAGTACATATACAGCATAAGCAACGGCGGCGGCAGTGGGCGGTGGGACACGAGATACATAGAAAACATAAGACGGGGACAACACGCCGCACTTATCCACATATTCCGCTATTCGGTAGATTTCCGCGTTGGCTGTGGCCAGCCAGGCCAGAATACGACTACGGAGCATTACTCCGTATAATGCTTTCCCGCTGGAAATTAGCTCGGTCAGCCCAACGGCGTGCGGGCGCAGCCTAGCGGGACTTGGCGTAGTATGCTTATATGCTTATGCTCCATGCTCTCCTCCTTCCTGTCTGAATCGTTGCGTCGGGCGGCCGTCATGGGCTCCAACTCCGGTCACGTGAAGTTGAATAGGGACGGCGACGACCGCCGAACATCCAAGAAGCTAGCCAGTCATCCGCCAGTCATCCGCCAGTCAGCCAGCAGCCAACCAGCCAGCCAGCCAGCCAGCCCTTTCTTGGCTTGGGGGCGGTATGCCACAGCGGCTTGGCAGGGCGTCTCCCCCTTTGTTTCTGAGCCGCTCGGTTTTCAGCCGCATGCCAGGGTTTCGGAGATGGCTGGCCAGGCCTCCTCGAGAAAAGTAGGCCTCCCGCCCGCATGCCGAGCACGAGGAGCCAGCCAGTCAGAGGCGCGACACAAGCGAGGGCGGTTAAATTTGTCGAAAGATCAAGCCCGTTTGGGCGGCCAAAGGCTCCACTCGGCGACGGGTGCCCGACTGCGCTAGGACCGTTGTGCCTTGGGTAGTCGGGCGGCAGGCAGACTTTGTGTCTCGCTTCGTGGCGGCGCGTGCAACTCTAGACGAGGCAGGGCAGACTGACTCGTCTGGCGGTGTGACGGCAGAGGACGTGAGGGCATGTAGTTGTACTTGTACAAGTACTTTGTAGAGGAGAAATGAGGAGGAGGACGTAGGGATACGCAGAAGAAAATCAAAAAAGCCTGAAAAAGAAACACGAGACCCCCCTTCGACGCGTTTTCGCCAACCCAAACCAGCCCCAAAGAGCCTGAGCCTGTCTGCCCGCTCACAAGGCCTCCTGCAGCGCTAAATCCCCGGGCAATCTCTTTTATCTTTGCTTTTTCGTTGCAGGTGCAGCCCCCTTTCATGCCCTGGCCCGTCTTCTGTGAGACCATCCTCGGGCCCCTGTCCTCTTTTTCCACTTCGGGCTGTATACCCCAAAGGTCGACCTTGTTGTATGTACTCCGTATACGGAGTACAGACACGGCACCTATCTCGTTCGTGCAGGAGTTGCCTATATATACGTGTTCCGTGCGACGCCGTGTATATTTCAAACGCCTCCGATCTCTGTCCTTTCCGTTCCCTCTTCTTCCCTTCTTTCTTTTCTCTCCCATAGTTTCTTCCCCCGCGGTCTTACTTTTGATTTCCTCCTCACTCGTTGATATACTGTCACCAAGACCTTCTTGCCCACCTCACCGTCTCATCATCATGGCGTTTGGCATCGGCGGCACCTCTGCCGCGCGCCCGGCCGGCCGCGAGCACATCCCCATGTACCCTGGGTTCTTCCCGGGCCTCCGCATCGCCCAGCTGGTGGTCACCATCGTCGTCCTCGGCCTCGACGCCTACGGCCTGTCGAAGCTCTCCTTTTCCGGGGACGAGCTGATGATGTTTACCGTAGGTTTTTTGCTTCTGTCTCTTTAATGTCTTTCTCTTGAACGCTCACCGCTCACCTTTCCCCCCAGTGCGTCGCCACGGTCATCGTCACCGTCTACTGCCTCGTCGCCGACCTCGCGGCGCCGCCCGCCTACAACTACTGGGCCGTGCTCGCCCTGGACATGCTGCTCGTCGTCTTCTGGCTGACGTCCTTTGCCCTGCTCGCCTCCCAAGTCGCCCCCTACATGGGCTCCTACACCTACTGCACCGGCTTTGGCTGCTACGACTACGAGCTCACCGGCGAGGCCCGCACCTACCTCGACTGCCTCGCCGCCGCCTCCGGGCTCGGCGGCCTGCTCTTCCTGCTCTTCGTCGCCGCCGTCGTCATCAACGGCCTCGCCCTCCACGCCCACCGCGCCCAGGGCCTGCACTGCACGCCGGCCACGGCTGGCCGCCCTGCCGCTGCCGACGCCGAGAAGGCCGCGGCGGCAGCGGTGGCCCCGGCTCCCGCCCCCGCCGCCGCCTACCAGGCCCCCGCCTACCAGCCCCCGGCGTCGGTCCCGCACGAGATGCAGCCATACCCGCAGCAGGTGCCGGTGCCCATCCAGCAGGTCCCGCCCCAGCAGCTGCCGGCCGGTGGCCCGTACTGATGCGACAATGGGAAAGGGGGGGGGGATTGGTCCTCTTCGACATCAGGCGTCGTGGGGTTTCTGGGACGGTGCAAGGGGAGATGGAGGAGTTTCTTAATATTTTTTTCTTTGTTTATTTCCAATTTGCAACGTACTACTAGAACGGACCACAAATCTTCTGCCTTTCCTTCCTGCCAGACCCCTAGAGATGCAGCAGGCGGACGGCGCCGCGCACGCGGTCCTCGACGATGGAGGCCCAGCGCACGGCGTTGGTCCAGTTGCCGGCGTCGATGCTCTCGACGAGGCCCGGGAACACGGCGCCCGCGTAGCCGGTCCACACGCCGGGCGCGTACACCACGTGCTTGAACCACGGCCGCCCGTCCAGCCCCGGCGCGTACAGGAACCGCCGCTCCAGCTGCTGGTACTGCTTGTTGACCACCAGCACCTGCGCCGCCAGCCACACGCGCTTGACCCGGCGCACCAGCCGGCGCCACCAGCGGGGGGCCGCCAGGAGCAGAAGGATGCCGCCGTCGTCCTCGTCCTTGTCCTCGTCCTCGTCGTCTGCCAGACCCCCCGTCTTCTTGTCCACCTTGTCCCGCAGCACGTCTGCCTTGGCGTCCAGCGCCGCGGCGTGCGTGGCCAGCTCGGCGACGGCGGCGTCAAGGCGATCGAGGGCCTTGTACACGCGCGGCTTTGCGTCGTGGCAGGCGTGCTGGCCCCCCGCGAGGCCCGGCCCCCCCGGCCCCTCCGGCCCCAGCTGCCGACCCCGGCGCACGGCCATGTCGTCGTCGGAGGCGACGAGGGCAACGTCGCCGGCCACGGTGGCCTCCTCGGCCGTCCCGTGGGCCTCCAGCTGGGCGCGGATCTTGTCGACGTACTCGGCGAGCGCGCGGGCGTAGTCGGCGGCGCGGAAGGGCACGACAAAGTCGGTGGCGAGGTGGGCGACGAGCAGGCCCAGCAGCTGGGCCATGGTGCGGTGGTAGACGAAGCCCGGGTCGCCGTAGGTGGCCATCCAGTGGTAGCTGTCGTAGTTGCTGTGGTAGTGGTAGACGGGGTGGCCGCCGTGGGCGCTGCCGTCGGCGCTGTCGAGGCCGCCGGTGAAGCCCAGGTCGAGGCTGGCGATGCCGGCGTGGTCGAGGAAGGCGGTGAAGTCGCTGCCGCTGCCGAGGCTGCCGATGCGGCCGGACCAGAGGTCGCCGACCGTCTGGCCCGGCACCGTCTGGTTGGGCGACGCGACCTCGCCGGCGACGGCGCGCAGCAGGTCGTGCACCAGCGGCACGCCCGACGCCGAGAAGCGCGGCCCGCTGACGCCCGTGTCAATGTTGACGTAGGCCACGGCCGCGTGCTGCAGCCACGGCAGGTACTCCTCGACCCACTCGGTGCTGCCCAGCAGGCCGTACTCCTCGCCGTCCCACGAGGCCACGACAATGGTGCGCAGCGGGCGCCAGCCGCGCGCCGCCGCCGCGCCCAGCGCCCGCACCACCTCGTTGACCACGGCCGACCCGGAGTTGGGGTCCACGGCGCCGCCGGCGATCCACGCGTCGCGGTGGTTGCCCAGCACCACCACCTCGTGCGGCAGCACCGACCCGTTGAACACGCCCAGCACGTTCCAGATGGGCGTCGTCGTGTACGCCTGCTCGCTGCGCAGGTGCACCTGCACGGCGTCGGCCGGCGTCGGCCCCACGTGGTAGCGCACGCCGTGGCCGCCCAGCCCCTCGCGCCGCGTCCACCAGGGGCCCAGGTCGCGCGACGACGGGCCGTGGCCGTTGAGCGCGCGCAGCAGCGGCACGGCGTCCGCGTAGGACAGCGGCAGCGACGGGATCTGCGGCGTCGACCCGTTGGGGCTGACCCGCGGCACGCCGGGCTTGGACGGGTAGCCGGGCGTCGTCGGGTCGCCCGGCAGGCTGCTGATGTACTGCACGCTGCCGCGCTGCACGCTGCTGGGCTGGCGGGCCGGGCCCTCGGGGTACGCCGCGAAGCCGTTGGCCTCGGTCGTCTCGCCGTCGTCGCCCGGGTCGCTGTACAGCAGCACGCCCACGGCGCCCAGCTCCTGCGCGCGCTTGACCTTGAGGCCGCGGAAGATGCCGCCGTAGCGCGCCAGCGCGACGGCGCCGCGCAGGCTGATGTTGGCGCGCTCCAGGTCCGCGTAGTCCTGGTACGTGCCGTAGTTGACGTACACCAGGGGGCCCGTCACGTTGCCGCTGGCCGAGTAGCCGTGGAAGGTGGGCACGCGGTCGGCGAGGCCCGTCGTCGGGTCGTCGGCCAGCACGTCCTCCTCGAGCGACGCCTCAAAGTCCACCACCCAGTCCGTCGCGCCTGTCGCGCCCGTCCCGTCCGGCGCCGGCGCCGCCTTGAGCAGCGACAGCCCGTGGTCCACCGGCGTGTTGAGGTACAGGTCGTAGGCCGTGATGTGCGCCGCCGCGCCCCATTCGGCCCAGCGGTCGCGCGTCCACGCCGCCTGCGAGTAGTTCTGCCCGGCCAGGTGCGGCCCAGACGTGTAGTAGCGCAGCCACTCCGCCGCCGAGTCGTTGGACGGCGTGCTCAGCAGGATCTCCCGCAGCTCGCGGCGGCTGACCCCGCCCGAGTGGTGACCGCCGCCGACCTCGAGCGAGAGCGTGCCCGCCAGGGTAAAGGCCTTGGGAAGGACCAGCAGGACGGGCAGCGACAGGGCCGCCGCCAGCAGCACCAGCGTCAGAACAACGGGCAGCACCAGCTGCTGCCAGATGTTGCCGCGGTCCTGCTTGTCCCGGGCGTCGGCCTCGGATTTGGTCGCATCGTGACGCCGGCCGTCTTCGGCGTCCAGCTTAGCCGGCCGCACCACCGCAAGCGGCAGCACGGGCGCTTTTTCGTCGGCCATTGTAATCAGCACAGAAACGTAGCACGGTCTGCTGTGTGCGAGGCGAGCATGGTCGGCAGAGAGAGAGAGAGAGAGAGGCAGCGTTGACGTCGACTATTTATTACGGAGTCAGCCTAAGTCGACAGCTGTTGCGCGATATGGGGCAGATTTGGCGTGTCCACTTTCACGCACTGTGCGAGCACTGTATGGCGAGGGCGAGCCGGCGCCGAGGAGCCCAGAGCGCGGTGCCACGGCGGAGAATAAAGTGACGAGAGTCGGCTCCGTATCGGCCGACATCATTAAACGCCCGAAAAGACGCAAGCACACAGAAAGACGGGGAGCAACGATCAACCGTCTTACTCCGTACTTTGTGCAGGCTTTCGGTCGGTCGGACAGTGCGTCATCGGCACTGCCTCTCTGATTGGCCGCGGTGGGCGGCTTGGACGGAAGGCGGAAGGCGGAAAAGCGGGTCCGGCCGGCAGGCTGTGCCTGCCTGTTCGGGGGCGCGTGTCCGGCCTACCTGTTTGGCTGCCTTTGACAAACGCGGTGCTATTCCCGCCGGCCTGCGGTTCTGCGATGACTCTTTTGAGGTGCCGTGTCTCTCGCGCGCAGTCGACCGCTCCTGCCGAACACCGGCGCACTGCAGACACCGCCGAAAGCGGAAGCAGCCTGCCATCGCGCCTGCCCACCCGCCTGCAGTCTGCTGCATCTTGCCAAGCCGGCGCCTCAATGGAGTCTCCGCAGGCGAGCTGCCTCTCCCGCCGCCGCTCTAAGCATACGTGGGGGAAGGCCGTTCTGGGTGGCCTCGTGACTGGCTGCAGCCGGCCGATGAAGGAGGGGACGAAGTGGCGCTAGACCCGCTACCCGCAAGTGTTCCTGCCCGGCGGCCGATCCGGCTGTAAGAGCAATACGCAGGGATTTTTTTTGAATTTTTTCAGAGTATTTTCTTTTCTGTTCTCTTGTTTTCTGTTCGCGTTCTTGTACCGTTCTCGGTTTGTGTTCCTCCTCAACGGCCTAGAAGGGCTTTCTCTTCCTTTCGTGTTGTCATAGTTTGCTCTTGTATATTCAGACTCGCTGTCTGTCCTCGTCTTCCTTTGACCGGCCTTCTCGTCCTCCTCGGCCTCCTCTTCCGGCCTCCTCCTCCTCCGCCTTCTGGCTGCCATCTGCCCTCTGCCGTCTCATGCCCCGACCTGGCCGTGTTCAGTAGCCCGCCCCCCCCGCCATGGCGCCGCCAAAGGAAGGGCCCAAGCCCAAGCTGCCCATGCAGCAGCTGTGCATTCTGGGTAGGTCCTCCAGTCCCTCTGCAGAACACGTCCCCCCCCTCTCCCCCCCCTCCCCCCCCCCGATGCTGTGGGCCGTTCTAACCTCCCAGCCATGGTCCGCTTTGCCGAGCCGCTTGCTCTGACGTCCGTCTTCCCCTACCTGCCCGAGATGGTCAAGAGCTTCGGCGTCCCCTTGGAGGACGTGGCCCGCTGGGCCGGCATCACCAGCGCCGTCTTCTCTGTATCCCAGAGCCTCACAGCCGTGCCCTGGGGCTGGACCTCGGACCACATTGGCCGCAAGCCCACCATCATCGTCGGCCTCATCTGCACCATGGTCTGCTTCGTGCTCTGGGGCGCCTCCACCAGCCTCGCCATGGCCATCACCGTCCGCGGCATCCAAGGAGCCTGCAATGGCAATGGTGGGTTATTTTCCTTTCCTATTCGTCTTCTCCCGTCTCGTCCAGCAGGCCTAACCGCCGCGCCCAGTCGGCATCATCCGAACCATGGTGGCCGAGATGGTCCCGCACCGCGAGCTGCAGCCGTTTGCCTTCAGCCTCATGCCCCTGGTCTGGACCTTTGGCTCCGTCTTCGGCCCGTCCTTTGGCGGCTTCTTTGCGCGTCCGGCAGAGCAGTTCCCCGGCCTGTTCGGCCACGTCGCCCTCCTGAAGCGCTTCCCCTTCCTGCTGCCCAACCTGATCGCCTGCGTCTTCTTCATCATCTCCACCGTCAGCGCCGTGCTCTTCCTCCACGAGACGCTCGAGACGCGCAAGCACCGCCGCGACTGGGGCATCGAGCTCGGCCAGCGTCTTCTCCGCCTCTTCCGCTGCGGCCGGCCGTCGCCGAGGGTGCACGGTGCCCGCAGAGGGGGCGCCAAGTACAACGCCTCGGACGACGACAGCGTCGACGACGACAACGACGAAGGCGTCACCACGCCTCTGCTCTCGGCATCGGCGTCCCACAGCGACCTCAACCTGTCCCGCACCTCCCCTGGGTCGTCCAAGCTGGCCCGGACCGCCCCGGCCGCCCCCCTCGCCGACGACAGCGCCTACGACGACAACGACGACGTGCCGGACCAGCCGATCACCGCCCGCCGCTACGACGCGCCGGCCAAGGACCAGGATGGTCCGCTGTCGGCCCCGACCCCGGCCTCCGCCCGCCGCAGCGGAAGCATGTTCACGTACCAGATCTGCATGGCGCTCGTGTGCTACTCGCTGCTGGCCTTCCACTCCATCGCCTTTGATCAGGTCCTGCCCGTCTTCCTCAACTTCCCGCCCGAGAAGCACGACGCGAGTAACACGCAGCTGCCCTTTAAGTTCTCGGGCGGCTTCGGCCTCGACTCGGGCCGCATCGGCACCCTCTTCACCATCAACGCCCTCGTGTCGGGCCTCGCCCAGTTCTTTGCCTTTCCGCCGCTGTGCGCGCGGTTTGGCTACCTCAACCTCTATCGGTTTGGATGTGCGTACCCTTGGGGGGGGGAAGGGGGGGGAAGGGGAATTACTCTCTCAGACGGCTGCTGACACTCTCTAGCCATGATCCTCCCGGCAATCTACTTTCTCACGCCGTACACGACCCTCGTCGAGAACGTCCACCTGCGCTACGCGCTGTTCATGTTGGCGTTTGCGGCCAAGGGCGTGCTCAACAACATCAACTTCCCCTGCGTCACCCTGCTGCTCACAAACTCGGCGCCCTCCGTGCGCGTGCTCGGCACCCTCAACGGCTACGCCACCCTCGTCAGCGGCGTCGGCCGCGCCCTCGGCCCGGCCCTGACCGGCGCCGTCTTTTCCTGGGGCGCCCAGAACGGCTACATCCTGACCGGCTGGGCCTTTTTGTCCGCCGTGTCCCTGGTCGGCATCATTCCCATTTTTCTCCTCAACGAAGGAGAGGGCTTCCAGGCGGAGCAGGACGGCTCCTCTTCTCCCGACGGCGACGACGACATCGAGCCGGTGGACTGCGAGAGCGGTGGCAGCGGCACCCTGTATCAGGAGGGGGACGACGACGACGACGACGACGACGACGACACCCTTGGCGAGACCGACGAGGAGCTGGAGGCCCGCCATCTGCTCCGGCACCACGGCCAGGCGCGCAGGGAGGTCCGCGCGGCCGGACGTCGCTAATTCTTGACCCTTTTTGTGATTTTCCCTTTTTCCGATTTCAAACAGCAAGCGTGCGTCATGTCTTGGTTTATGATGGATCTACCCAAAAGTTTTGTTTCTTTTTCTGCATGCATGGCAATGCTGGTTTCTGGGCATAGATATACGACTTGAATTTGAGATACACCCGTTCCTTGTCCCCCCCATTCGCACATTGTCACGATTGGTGCAGCCATTCTGATAGCAAGCAAGAGGTGATCCATTCCAAGTTGCCGAGGGCCCGTATCCAAAGACACAAAGATCACCCACAAGCAGAGAAGAGTATCCGATCGTGTATATAGAAAACCATGTCTGCGCCCTTGGTATCCCAGCGGCCCGTTCCCTCCAGATGGTATATAGCGAGAGCGCTGAAAAAGGTATCCTTTCCTTTCCCGTTGGGTCTGTAAACCAAGACAATGAAAATCACAAAGAACAAAACCCTTCCTACCCCCAAAATGAATGCGGCCCTGCCGTCTCATGCCTCTCGTCCGCTTGCCCTGTCCGCGTTCCCGACTTCAGGAACGCAGAGTCTCCCCCTTTTGTATGTCCCTCTGCACATTAACCAGGGCAAGCGGCGAAGAGACAAGAGAAGGACAAGGCGCCGGCACGGAGCCACCGTGTCCCCAATGACCGATCCCGATTCCGTGCCCCTCCCCATCCCCCTTCCCATCCCAGGCAGGTATATTTTTGTGCGTACCGGGCCGCGTCGACAAAAATGGCGGTAGAGAAAAGCTTTACACGCGCACTTGCGACATGTGCGGGCCGCTGGAGCCGGCCGAGGAGCCGCCAAAGCGGCGGCCGCTGGTGAGGGCGCCCAGGGCGAGGGAGGCGATGAGGGAGGCCCAGAGGAACCACAGGAAGGCGGTGCTGGCCTGCAGCTCGCGGCAGCGCTTCTCGTTGTTGTCGCTGCCGAAGCCGATCCAGTTGGCGCCGCGGCGCTCGGGCGTCAGGTCGCCGCCGCAGTCGACGGCGTGCAGCTTGGCCGGCAGGACGATGGCGGCGATGAAGGTGAAGAGCACCGCCAGGCCGTCGAGGCCCAGCAGGACGTAGGTGAAGATGCCGCCCGTCAGGCTGCCGACAAAGGCCGACGCGAAGCCCCAGATGACGGCCAGCCACGCAATGATGGTCGAAAACAGCGCGTAGTTGATGGCCTGCATGTGCCCGTTCTTGTTGCAGGCGATGACGTTGCCGAGCAGGGCCACCAGCAGCACCACCCACAGCAGCTGCACGCCGCGCAGGATGAGCTGACCAAACTCCATTGTTGCGAACGGGGCGGTCGGCTAAGAATGGGAAGTTGAGGTTTGCTGCGTGTTGTCCGAGTCGAGCGGAAGAGCGAGGTGGAGGAGAGCGCGACCGTTTGGATTTGTCTCTCGCGGCGAACGATGTTTGTGTTTTGTTTGGGTAAGGGTGCGGTCACGACGGTGACGACGGTGCACAGACGAGGAGAGAAGAGGCTCGTACGAGAAATATGCAAGGACGGAGATGTGGTGTGGAAGAGGAGAAAAAACAAGAGCAGCGAGGGGAACGGAGCAGAGGCACCACCTTAAAAAGAAACGAGCCGTGGGCCAAGCAGGGAAGCACCTAGAACAAGCACGGGCAAGAGCGACCGCGCCCCCCCAAAGGAAGCTTTTTCTCGGGGCCTGCTTTGTCCGCCTGCCGGGGTCTCATGCTGCTTGTTGCTGGACATACTCCGTAGTGTGATGGGTGGTGCTTTGCTTAGCGCGCGCCCTCCTTCGGCAGCGGCGGGACTCTCCCTCGCACCTCGCACTTTCCTTGCTTGCCCGCGCTGCCCGCCGCGCGCGCGCCGGTCTATGACGTTGCGCTCTTTCCCTGTGCGGCCAGGCCTTGCGCGCGTTGGTTCGCCGGGTGACGCCACTGCCTGCACGGGCGGTGGGGCCCGCCAGCAGCAAAAAGTGGGTCGGCTCGGCGGCCGCCAGCTGGACCATAGCCAAAGCGTAATAATACGTTTGTATTACTGATGCGAGGGCAGCGCTCCGGACGACCGCCCGGTCGCTGGGGCGGGCGACAATCATCCCACCGAAAGCATCATGCTGCGGGCGTCATGACCAAAGGCCCCAGCTCAGGTGAATCAGCACCCGGCAAGTGGTTCTTCTCTTCTTTCTGGCTCTTCTGCATTGTCTCGCATTTCTTCCATTTCCGAACGGGAAGGCACGGAAGCGCTTTGTTCTTGCCTGTACTTCTCGATTGCTCCCGTACGTAAACGGCTATTTGTGCTCCATACAGCTGCTTGCCTTGTTCGGCCTCCTGCTCTCTCTGGCCCTCGAGAGCCAATCATGCCCCAGCAGCGTGCACTGCATAACCTGAGACACGGAGCCGCCCCCAGCACAGTTTTACCTGCTTAGTAAATTTTGAACATCACCCGCGGGCTTTGTTTTGCCACTCCTTTGTTTCGGCGGGGGCCCCAGCTGAGCGCCGGCGCTGGCCAGCTGCTCACGGCGAGGGTTACATCACACGCCCGGGCCTAGCAGCCGCCTATCGACGCCGGACCCGTGAAACGCCCATTCCAGTGGCTTGTGTTGTTCCCAAACGTGTCGCAGCATGCGGCCGGCCGCGCCCAGTCGATCAGCGGTCGCCAAAGCGGCCGAAACGCGGCGCCTCGACGTCGGCTCTTCGCGGCGGCGCCTCGACGCACGCGCGTGCGCCTTGCTTGCACTGACACTGGTCGCTGAAACGACTCGTAGCTGGCTCATGAGCCGCGCGCTGTCGCCGAGTTGACGTTGCTGGCGTGCGCCAGCAAAAACTTGCAGCAGGTCAGCGTCAGCTTGCAGGCCTTGGTCCAGCCGTCGTCCTGGGCGATGCCGAGCTTGATGCTGACGTCGCCGATCTTGTCGCCCTCGATGCGGTACGGCAGGCTGAGCGGGTGCTGGCCCGTCGCCGCCGTCTGCTGGTGCACGAAGACGCCCAGCTGCCGCACCAGCTCCAGAAAGGCCACCATGGCGCTGTCGAAGCGCCGGGGCATAAATGTCAGGCCCAGCAGCATGTCGCCCGACGAGTAGAGCTCCAGCACGTGCTTCTTGGGCGGTGGCAGGCCGCCGCTGCCGCTGCCGCCGCCGAGCGACGGGCCCAGGCGGCTCGACGACGGCGACGGCGGCTCGTAGCGCACGATGCGCGACGTCGACCCCATGGGCAGCGGCTCGTAGTTCTCGAAGCGGAAGCCGAGCTTGTCGGCGACGGTGACCAGCAGCAGCAGCGCGTGGCCCCAGGCCGCGTTGATCTCGGGCCAGTCGACCGGGCGGCTGGACAGGCGCCCCAGGCGCAGGCCGTTGATGGTGGCAAACGTGCCGTCGTGGCTGATGCAGAACGTGTCGTTGTACACGTTGGACCGCTGCAGCCGCTCCAGCAGCCGCGCGTCGTGGTCGTACTTGGCGTTGATGCTGTCGCGCTCGTTCTGGAAGTCGGCCAGCCGCGTCGCAAACGCGTTGCGCTCCCGCCAGAACTGCTCCTCGTCCGCGTCCAGCGCCCGCGCCTCCGCGTCCAGCGCCCGGATCTCCTCGTCCAGCGCCGCCTTCTCCTGCTCCAGCTGCAGCAGCTCCGCCATCGCCGCCGCCTCCTCCTGCTGCGCCTGCGCCAGCGCCGCCGCCTGCGCCTGCAGCTCCTCCTCTGTCGGCGCGTCCGCCTGCGTCTGCTTCAGAAACTCCACGTACGCGTCCCGCTCCCGCGTCGCCGCCTCCAGCCGCCGCTGCAGGCCCTCCACCAGCAGCTCCGTGCACTCCACGCACACCGGGTGGTCCACGTCCGACCGCGCCGACAGGATCTCAAACAGCTTCGTGATCCGCTCCATCCCCTGTGCTCGGAGCGCCCCTGCTTCCTCCTCGTCGCCCGGCGCGTGGCTGCTGCTCTGGCTGAAGCCGCTGCTCCCGCTCGCTCGCCGGCCGCCGCCCAGCTGGGTCACACCTCCGGAGGCACCACCCCCGCCGCCCGCGCTCTCGCGCTCGTGCTCGCGCCGCCCCCCGCTTCCCGCCAGGGGCGGCCCTGCAAAGGTCGAGTCCGACAGGAGCACAAACGACATGGCCGAGCTGTCGCGCATCGACGCTCCGCCTCCTCCGCTGCTGCAACCATTGATGCCGCCGCTGACACCGGTGCTGTTCCGCTTGAACACGGCCGGCCCGGCCTGCTTTGATACCTGGTCGTACAGCGCGCGCCGGTCCGCCTCGGCCGCGTTTCCGGGCCGCGGCTGCGAGCGCGTCCGTTGGGGGGAGTGCGATGCAGTCGCTAAAAGGCAAACAGTGAGCAACAATCCAGAGAAAAGGCGAGACGACGTCGCATCGTGGGAGAACGCACCAACGAGGAGGTCGTAGGCAGCCGGATTCAGGCCCTCCAGCGAGCTGTCGAGCTTCAGCGGCGTGCGGCACTTTTGGCAAAACATCCTGTCTGGCGCACGCAGCGCATCGCCGACGCCGTCTCTGGTGCGAGAAAACAAGAAGACCCAGGGACGAAAGAGGGCGGGTGAGCGGATATCGGTGTACGGCGTTGTCCTGGTGGCCAAAGGGCAGCCGTGAAGTGAGCAGCTGTTCCGTCCGATTAGATATGGAGCACGGCCCCGCCTGACCAGCTCTATCACGTGACTTGGCGACGACGCGGCGCGCAGCCGCGCATATTCCAATCCAGGACAGTTGGGGGGGCCTCTGGCCTCTCGGCCGACGTCCTTTTTTCTTTTTGCGCCCACGGCCGGACAGCGCAACTGTCCATGGGCCCCCGATGGAGCGTCCAGCAAAGCGCGCACGATTGGGCCGCGCGCCGCACGAGCAGCCGCCGGGGAAGAAGAGGAGGCGCGCTGGGGATCGCGGCGGCGGCGGCGGCGGCGACGACGACGAGGGCGACGACGACGAGATCGCCATGGACCCAGAGGAGTTTGCCATGAAGCAGGACCCGCAGTACCGACTGGAGAAGTCGCGGGCGGTGGCGGAGCGCAAGCTCAAGTCGGCGTTTGAGCTGCTGTTTGAGAAGTACGGCAAAGACTTTGGCGACACGGGCGACGAGATCAACTTTTACACGGACGAGATTGAGGTCGACAACGGCCACATTGCGTCGCTGCCCCTGGCCGACGAAGAGGGGGAGGAGGAGGAGGCGCCGCCGGAGGAAGAAGAGGGCGCAGCGGGGGAAAACGGAGACCGAAGAGAGGAGGACGGCGGCGGCGGCGGTGACGGCGACGAAGACGACGCGATCCAGAGGCCGGTCTCCGCGCCCAAGTCTGCGGCACGGCGCGAGACTGTTTTCTCATTGTCGCTGCAGGCGACCGGCTTTCTGGCAGGCGGCTTTGCGCTGCAGCCTGCGCCGGCCGCGGAGCACGACGACACCGTCTGGGCGGCGCCGGAGCTCCCTGGGGCGGCATTTTCGACACCGCGGTTGCCGCCGCCGCGGCCGGCACCGACACAGGCCGTGCCGTCGACGGGCGTCGTGTTCCGCAAGCCGCTTCCGGACCTCTGGGGCGAAGCAGGAGGACACGGCCGGCGAGACGAGAGCAAGAGGGGCGGCGGCAGCGGTGGTGGCGCCGGCGACGAGGATGAGGACGACGACGACGGCGGCGGCGGCAACGACGGCGATGGCGATGACGACAACGACAAAGACGAAGACGAAGACGACCTCCTCGCCGACACGACAGACGCGTCGCTCAACGTGAAGAGTCACCGCGAGCACACGGCGGAGACACCACGTTCCCGGCTGGTCTCGACAGCAAACGGTGACGGTGGTGGAAGGGGCGCAGCAGAAGAGAAGCCGACTCCGAGAACGACGCCGAAGCATACGCCGAAGCCAAAGCCGAAAGGAGCCCGCCGCCGCCACCGACGGACGCAGCTGGACATGCTGTCGTCGTCGGCGCTGCTGTCGTCGTCGCCCGCGGAGATGAGCGGCAGCCGTCTCCGGAACAGGGCGGCGGCAGCGGCGCGGCGGCCCCGGGCGACAACCGCAGAGGTGCCCAACTCCACGTCGGAGGGGGGCTCGTCGCCGCCGCTGCCGCCACCGCTGCTGCTGCCGTCGCGGCCGTCGCCGTTGAGACCAGCCGTAGTGGCTGTCCGGCAGGAAAGCGGAACAGCGGCTTCCGCCGCCTCCGCCGCCACCGCCGCCACCGCCGCCGATCCCTCTCCCGCTCCACCGGGCGAGACCTTTTCCAGGAATGTGCCGGACCCCAGCTTTGCCTTCTCCGACGAGGAGAACTTTGGGCTGAAGATGCGGACGAAGAAGAAGAAGCCACCACCAGCTGCTGCCGACGCAGAGGCGGGCCGCGCAGACCGGGCCTCCCAGGACGACAGGGAGGCGGCTCCGCGCTCGCCACCACGCGCCGCCGCCGCCGACGCCGCCGCCGCCGCCGCTGCCGCTGTCCCCTCTCCGTCCACGCCTCAGTCCAGACACCGTAGGCAAGGCCAGACCCCAGCCAAAAAGACGGCCGCCGCGTCCTGGCGGGAGATCCCCGACAGCCAGGGCCGCAGCAGCAGCATCCTCTCCCTTGTGTCGGACGCATCGGACACGTCGGACAGTGATGACGACGGCGGCAGCGCGGCAGGTCCGGGCTCGCAGCCGGGCTCGCAGCCGGGCTCGCAGCCCGGATCGGCACGCCGGATTCTCCAAGCGAGCGGCCAGAAGCCTGCACGCACGCCTGCGCGCACGCCCGCCTCCCAGCATGCCGGACGGCCCGCCACGTCGACGGCGCCCTACGCGTCCTCGCCGCTGGCCCGCCGCCAGCAGGTGCTGGCCGCCGCGGAGGCGCCGAGCCCGAGCGGCTCGCTGGTGCAGACGCCGGGCGGGACGCTGCGGCGGTGCGGCCAGGACGGCTTCCGCTGCGAGCGCGCGTTCTGCTTCCGCTGCGCATAGCATCGGCACACGCCACCCACCCACACGATCTCGATAGCTTTGCAAGATGTACTTGTAGTGTTTTTTTTTATTTGACTGTTCTTGCCCATGCGAAAGATACCACCGCTCGTTGCGCCAAATTCCAGAAAAAGGAGAATTACGAGAGGAAAAGGGATAACACACATGACTGTTCCAGAAATATTGGTAAAAGAAAAAGAAAAGCGACCCCGGAAGAGAAAGATACAACGAAAGGCTAGAGGGAGGAATAGGCCATGGGATGGAGGTGGGAGAACGGGTGTCTTGGCAAGCGGGATTGGCAACCGGGTTGCTCTGCATGCATTTTCAAACAAGCCTGCCTGGCTGTGGCCCCCCGACTTGCTCGCCGTGCCCGTACGACCCTCACGCGTGGGCACCGTTGGTCGGCGGGTTGGCCAGCAGCCGCTGCCGCGTGCCCTCGTCGCGCACGGGGTCAAAGTAGGGGTGCGCCATGGCTTCTTGCGCGGTCAGGCGTTCCTGGACGGTCAGCATCAGCACGGTCTCGGCCGGGCGGAGAACAAACAGAACAGGGCGTCCAACGCACCGCATGGTCGTAGCGCAGCAGCTTGTCGAGAAAGTCAATGGCCTCGCTGGTGACGAAGCGCTGGTTGTCGGCATTGACAAAGCTGTGCCAGGGCTTCTTCTGGAAGCGGCCGAGGATGTCGTCGTACTGGGTGTCCAGCTCAATGTCGTACTTGTCGAGGTAGTCGAACAGGTCGTCGGTGCCGAGCACCTTGGCGATCTTGACCAGCTGGTCCGAGTTGGAGTTGCCGTGGAAGAAGGGCTCTTTGCGGAATATCATAGACGCAAACATGGCGCCGAGGCTCCACATGTCCAGGCTGTAGTCGTACTCCTGGAAGTCGACCAGAAGCTCGGGGCCCTTGAAATACCGCGACGCCACACGCACATTATACTCGGTCCCGGGGTGGTAGAACTCGGCCAAGCCCCAGTCGATCAGACGCAACTGGCGGGTCAGCGCGCCGCGCTCACACGGACGGACAGACGGACGGAGACACCCACCTTGCGGTTCTCATGGTCGATCATAACGTTATGAGGCTTGACGTCGCGGTGCATGATGCCCTTGCTGTGGCAGTAGTCCAGGGCCTTGAGCAGCTCCAGAATATAGAACCGCACGTCAATGTCTGTGAATTTGGGGTACAGCGACCGGAAGTCGGTGTTGTTGATGTACTCGAAAATCAACGACGGCGTTTTGCTCTGGACGGTCAGCCGCGCCCGACAGGAAGAGAGGGAGAGAGAGACTGACCTGAGAATCTCTGACCACATCCAGCAGCGCCACAATGTTCGGACCGCCCGACAGATTCTGCAGGATCTTGATCTCGCGCTTGATCTTCTTCTTCTTAACAGGCTTGAGCACCTTGATCACGCATTTCTGGTAGTTGACGACGTTGATGCCCTCGAACACCTCCGAGTACTTGCCGCGGCCTGCGCACGAGACGGTCAGCACGCCGTCCCGCCGTCTGCTTCTGTCTATTCGCCCTTGGCCCTCCCTTGCTTGGCCGACTTACCAATCTTCCGCACCACCTCGTAGTTTTCCAGGACCCCCCAGCCTGTTTGTCAGTCGTCGATCTCTGTCTCTCGCCCGCTCGGCCGGGCCGCGCTGCGCTCGTGTGGGTCTCGGCTCACTGATGTTAACGCTGTCATAGTCCCAGTATGCCCGCGGCATGTTCTTGTTGACGTCGGCGTAGACGCGCGCCATGGCTGCGGCTGCGCGTGTGCGCTCCCGGGACACGGCAGAGCCGGACGGCGCAGTGGTCGTGGTAGTTGTGGAGGACGCGGCAGCAAAAGCAGCCGGAAGAAATCAGAGCGGCGTCAGGTCGTCGTCGTCGTCGTCGTCGCCGTCGTCGTCGTCGTCGTTGTCGTGGTCGCCGCTGCAGTCGTGGTCGCCAATGTCCCACCCGTCACCAGACACACGTGTGCGGCCCCCGGCGGTCCGCGGGTCTCGTCTCGTTTCCGGCTTCCTTTCTGCTGCCGGAGTGTGCTCCTTCGTGGTCCCGGCTCCCGAGAGGCGCGTCTGCTGATCTGCTCTCTGCGGCAAACACGGACGCGTCGTCGCCCGCCTGCTCCCTGACAATGAAGGACGAACGAGAGAAAAAGGGCCTGGGCAGATCGATTGATCCAGGCGCAGGGGACGCGGCGGAGGGCGGCGGCGAGGGAGGGGACGGGCGCTGCGCTCGAGGACACAGAGGGGTAACGAAGGGAAATATGTGAGTTTGGTTTGAAAATTACGGGCGGTTGGTGTCACCAGGCTACCCCGTTTGGTGGCGCAAGGCGGGGAGCCTTGACCTCTATACATGCATGTCGGATATACGAATACAAGCACACACCATCGCGCATGCACATAAGCGCATGGCAAGGACGCGTACAACTATTCGAACGGAAAATGTATGTATTTTATATTATGCTTCTTTGTGCCATGCAGGCCAAACCATGGCTTCTCGCTTTTCCGATTGCTGGACAGGCCGTGCCTGACAGCATGCGGCTGGGTATCAAAGGGCAGAGAAATGCAAAAGAGAGGCGCTCTGTCGATGCACGTCAGCTTCCAGAAGCAGGCCCATTGTGAGAACAGGAGGCTCGGCGAGGGCTCTGCATGCCCGGCTTGCACGTGCCGATTTCAGAGAGAAGATTATGTGCGTCGACATGTTCCTGGGAGAGAGGCGCTGGACGTCGCAGCCGGCCAGCGCGCGAGCACCGCCCGCCTGCTCGATCCAAGGCCCCGGCAGGACTTCCGCCTAAGGATGACGATACGATGGTTCTCATCACGGTGCAGCCGGCAGCCGGGCAGGGTGTAGAAGGGAACTGAAAAAGAGAGACTCACCAGCGCACCCGCCTAGTCGTCGTCGTCGTCGTACTGCACCCGCCGCCGCTGAGGGGGGGCCGGCATGGAGCGCAGGTCCTGCGTGACGCCGTCGTAGTCCAGGCTGCCGAGGCCCGTCGTGTCCACAACATCCCACGTGCGCTTGCGCAAGTCGGGCTTCTCGTCGTTTCGCTTGTGCGTGCCAACGCTGTGGCTGCTGCCGCCGCCGCCGCCGCCGCCGCCGTTGCTGCTGCTCTTTTTCTTCTTCCGCCGCTTCTTCTTCTTGGGCTTGGAGTCGTCTGCGTGCATCTCACCGTCCGCAGAGCCCACAGCCACGTCCGCGCCGAGAACAAGAGGCGGGTAGGATGCTTCGGGGTCGTAGTCGTCGTCGTCGTCGCCTCCGTCGTCGGGGTGGGAGTGCGCCAACGCCTGAACATCTGGCTTTAGGCCGCGTTGCGAGCTCGCCTCTGCAGACCAAACGGCTCCCTGTCGAAAGGCAGCCGCTGCCTCGAGAAGACTGGGAAACTTTGCGCAGAAGCTCGTGATGGCAGCGGGCGAAAAATGCGACTCGTGGAATGCAAACAGCTCATCCTGGTCCCGTCCGTCAGTGGGCGTGGACGCGCGGAGAAGAGAAAACAGAGCACCGTGCAAACAAACCTGCGAGATTTGCGGCACGTACGCCTCTGCGCGTGCCGTCATGGTAGGCCGCAGTCGGCGTGGCGCACGTCAAAGGAAGATGAAAAGACAGCCCAAAGTCGAGCCGGGATCGTTTCAAGCCCGTTCGCCAGGTCACGTGATACGGCGTGCGAACACGGCGACGCGACCGGGGCGAGGCTGTAAGTACGGAGTACGGAGAACACAAACCGCGTTTCCGTCTTATGCATATGGTGACGAACTACTCCGTATTGTCTGAAATCCGAGCATCGCCATCACAAAGAAGCCCACTGTCTCGGGGCGCCCGTCAGAAAAGAACAGATTGAAGAGGAAGCGCAAAATGGTCGTGTCTGGTCGTCAAGAAAGAAGAAACATCATAGCATCGTAGCAGAGACAGGAGAACCGGAATAGCGCAAAGGCGATCGGCTGTTGAAGCAGAGGTGCGGCGGCGGCTGGTGCTGGTCGCGTCACGTTTGGCTCAGCAGGGCCAGCGCGCTCTGGAATGCGCGGACGACCTCGGTCACTGCAACGTCAGAATCTGGAGGCGACAGACACACAGCAGCGAGAAGAGAGGTCCGTACAGTGCTGTTTCCGCTGTCCGAGGCTCTGCTCGGCAATCTTGACGTAGCGCTCGCGTGTTTGCAGCCTGCGCCGGGTCAGCACGGACTGGGCATTCAACAAGCAGCCGGGGCACATACCGTTTGACCGCACGCTCGTCGTCGTGTTCCGCAGCCGCGGATGCCCAGACGTTAAAGTACTGCAAAACGTGAGTTCCCCTAGGCAGCAAGCAAAGCGGGAAAGGAGAAAAGAAGGGGGGGGCTCACGTTCACCAGCTGGTCAAACTCCTCCAGCAGCTCCTTTTCCTCGCCGTTCATCTCCGCCAGGGCCTGCTCGTAGCGCGCCTCAAACTCTTCCCAGTCAAACGGCGGGACGTGGCCCGGCGTGCCTGGAGACGAGGACGCGGCCTGCGATGCAGGCGCCTGACTGCCGCCGCGCGGCGGCGAGACAACGGGGGCGGCGGCGGCCGGGTGGTGGTGGTGGTGGTGGCCGTTGGCGTGTGCGTGCTTGGCGTAGCCGTTGGCTGCCGTCGTCGCCTGCCGCTGCGGCAAGACCGTCTGCAGCTCGGGCGTGCGCACAGGCGATCTCCGCCGCGCCGCCTGCATCTGCGCCTGGGACGAAGGCGCCGCGGGTTGCTGCGGAGGGTGCGGGGGTTGCGCTGCAGCGGAAGCCTCCGCGCCGCCAGCACCGCTGTCCACGTCCATCTCGTTGGCCACGTCCATCTCGTAAGCAATGAGAGAGGCCGTCAGATAGGCTGCGGGCTCGGGCTCGGGCTCAGGCACGGCAGGCAGGCGGCTGCTGGTGCTGGTGTTGTTGTTGGCGTCGGCGGCGTCGGTGGTCGGCGCGAGATGCGGGAAGAAGGGCAGCTCCTGGGACGACTTCTTGGTGGGCGACGGCTGGGACCGCAGCGGCGATCCAGGGTCCATGGCTGGCCGGCCGACCGCAGCGCAAATATTGGTGCAGGGGCAGGGGATATGAGGGAGAAACGCAAGGACCACTACTCCGTACTCCGTACTCGAAGCGTCGCATTTGATGCCCGAGCAAGACGCGCGGTCAGGTGATCACAGGCTGCCCATCGTTGTAGCGGGGCCGACGTGGCAGCCTGCTGTGGTGGGGGCCGTGCAGCTCATGTGATTGGCTCGATAGGGCTGCTGACTGGGCCGGCTGATAGCAGGCAGCCCGCCTGCAACCTCGCCCGTGACGTGACTGCTCACTCTATAAAGGCATATACAGAGGCAAAACGTCGTCCTTGTGCCGTGCTTTGTGCATCCCCTCAAACCCCCAAACGGCCCCCCACCACGGCCGCTCGAGACTCGAGAACAGCGGCCCTACCGCCTATATTCAATAAGACAGCCTCTCACGTCCGTTCTGTTTGATTGGATATGCTTCTCACCCGGCCAACTTGCGGCGCCACCGAAGCCATCGGCGTGCCCTGACTTTCGATTTGCTGCCTCTTCTTTTTTTGCCTTTTCTGAATCCTCTCGATCTGTCGGCAGGCGGACTCGGGGCCGTCCTCGACGCGCCTCGACGGACACGTGACGATGGCCTGCGCCGTCTGCGGCCGGCCCTACCACGCCCAGCGCCGGCCCTTTCTGTGCGCCGTCGACGCGCGCAACCGCCTGTATGAGCCGCGCATCGCGCATGCGGTCGTGCTTCTGCAGAGCGAGCAGCTGGAGGCGCAGGTGAATGCCGACTTGGCGGTGGGCGCGGCTGGCGCGGCTGGCGCGGCTGGCCTGGCGGGCACGGCGGGCACGGCGGGCACGGCGGACAAGAACCCGGATGGCGGCGGACAACGACGACCCTCGGCCCGGAGCCTGTTCGAAGCGTGGGAGGCTGAGCGGCAGCGCGCCTTGGACCGCGCCGGCGACGTGGCGGCGCGCGCGGACCAGCTGCGGGACGACCTGGACGCGGCGCGGCGGGCGCTGGAGCGGCGGCGCGAGGGGCTGCGGCAGCGGCGGTCGGACCTGGCGGCGGCGACCAACGGCACGGCGGCGCGGCGGGCGCGGCTGCAGGCGGACGTGGAGCGGTCGATGGCCATGACGCGCTTCAAGTGGAACCAGAGCTACGAGGCCATGGCGGCCACGCGCGCCTTTCTCTGCATGGAGGCGTCCAAGCTGTACGGCCTGCGCTGCCTGAAAAAGGGCAGCGGCCTGCGCTACGAGCTCGGCGGCTTCGAGGTCGTCGACCCGTACAACATGAACAGTGGGTGCAGGGCCAGGGCCCTTGTCTGCCCTCGTCTGCCCTCGTCTTCCAGATCCAGAATTTGCTGACATGGGCCAGACCTCCCCCCCGAAGTCATCTCCACGAGCCTCGCCCACATCACGCACATCCTCATGCTCGCCTGCCACTACCTGTCCATCCGCCTGCCCGCCGAGATCACCCCGCCGCACCGCGACTACCCGCGGCCTACCATCTTCTCCCTCGCCTCGTCCTACGCCCACGGCGAGGTCCCCTTTCCCGGCACCGCTGGCCTGCATCCGGCGTCGCCCTCACTTGCCGCCGGTGGCTTCGGCGGCGGCGGCAGTGGCGGCGGCGGCGGCGGCGGCACCGGGCGGGACCTCTTCTTGCGCGTGCCGCGCGCCCGGCCGCTCTTTGTCGACAAGGCGCTGCCGCTGCTCGCCAAGGAGGACGGTGCCGCGCACACCATGTTCCTCGAGGGCATCGCCCTGCTGGCGTACAACATAGCCTGGGCCTGCTGCTCCCAGGGCGTGCCCATTGCGAGCGGCGGCGACAAGGCGTCCTTTGACGACGTCTTCAGCATGGGCCGCAACCTCTACAATCTGCTGATTGGCAACCAGCTGCTGAACAACCCGGCTGGGCGCATCTTTTTGCCTCCGGCGGCGGCTGCTGCTGGGGGAAACAGCAGCAGCGGCGGCGGCGGCGGCGGCGTCGGCGGCGACCAGAAGGCGCCCCCCGCCGCCTCCATGGGCCGCTACGCCCACGGTACGACGCACACGTTCCTGAGCGACAGCGTGGTGCAGGGCTTCAAAATCCCCAGCCCCAACCGGCTGACCGACCGGCTCAAGACCAAGCTCAGCAGCGAGAGCACGATGCCGGACTGGGAGGTCGTCGACGGCGACGCCTGGGCCGTCGACGACGAGGACAGCCGCCACATGGAGGACGGCGTGCTGCCGCCCAAGCGCGGTGGCAGCAGCAGCGGCGGCGCGGCGGGCGGCCCAGCCGTCGGGGGCCGCGTGCCCGAGAAGCGTCTCTTTGGTGTCGAGAGCGTGGCCACGGTGCTGACGGCGCTGGACGATCCGGCGGACCCGGCGGACCAGGCGGACCAGGGGGGCCGGGAGGCGGGCCTCGCGGGCCCGCGGCCGCGGCTGAGCCCGCGAGCAGCGAACCCCGACCGGCCCCCCAAGAGCGGCGGCACCAGCGGGTGGACGAAGCTGCGGAACCGATGACGGGGCAGACGGTCTCAGCGGCAGCGTGCTGCCAGCATGTCGCTCACATCGTCGCTCTCTCATCGTCGGCTCGACAGACAGGCCAGGCGCCGGCCGGGGGCAGAGCTCGTCTTCGGACTGGAGCCTCCTCTGGGCTGCCCCCTGCATCATCAGGCTCATTCGCCTTTGCATCGTGGCCAGGTCGCGGAAGGACATAGCATCACATCTCCCAGAGCGCGTGAGAACTTGGAATGCGGGTTATATTGGAGGACTCGGGGGTCGCCGTCCGCGACCAAGGACGACGACGCCGTATTCCTGTCTGGGGGGGAAGGGGAGGGTATTTCGTGTCTACAAAGACACAAAAGAAACAAGCCAAATCTTTCCGATGCAACGCCAGAGAACGCGGAATGCGAACAAGACACATAACGGCAACGCAAAATCTCCAAGACAAAAAAAGGCCGCCGTGCCTCTGGAAATGAGCCTCTCCTTCCGAGCAAAGTCCAACCAACCACTCAGTCTAGTCTACAACAGCAAGCAGATGAAGATGAAACCCAAATGAACAAAAAAAAATCAAGGCAAAAAGAAAACGAAAAGAAAAAAAAAGGGAAAAATGGAAGGCGTAGATGGCCACCTGTTACTCGCCGTCGGCCAGCATCAGGATCAGTTTGGCCACGAGGTCGAGGAAGGGGAACGCGCTGGAAACCTCCTTCTCCTCGAGCACGTAGCCCTCGGCGGTCTCGTAGCCGTTGCACTTGAAGTCGACCAGGTACACGGACGGCTCCATGGAGTAGATCTGGATGTCCAGGCGCACGGCCACCACATCGTGCAGGCTGCCGTCGTCGGTCTTGGTGACCTGCGGCGAGCCGCTGCCGCTGCTGCTGCCGCTGCCGCTGCCGCCGCCGCCGCCAGGCTTGCTGGTCCGCAGGCCCTCCGTCGTCCACCGCACCTGGATGTGCCACGGGTCCGCCGGCAGCCGGTACTTGGCCGTGACGTCGTAGCGCGAGTCGCGGCTGCTGCGGCGCATCGCGTAGCCGTCGTCGAAGCTGTCGCTGCCGCGGCTGTCGCGGCGGCCGTCGCCGCCGCCGCACTCGTCGTCGTTGTTGTACTTGTCAAAGTCCTCGTCGACGACCCACGAGCAGCCCAGGCGGTTGAGCGCCTTGTAGATGCACAGCAGCGCGTCCCAGGCGACGTTGCGCGAGCGGATGCCAAACTGCCAGCGCACGGGCTTGGGCTTCTTGGGCGCCGGGTGCACCGGCGTCATGCCCTGCGGGCGCTTGCTGGACTCGTCCAGCCGCAGCTGGCTGCGCGAGTGCGGGCGCAGCCGCCGCGCCGTCTCCTCCTGCTCGGCCAGCGTCCGTGCCGGGGCCGGCGGCTCGTTGGGCGCCGGAATGGCCGTCACGTTGATGTTCCCCGCCATGTAGTCCTTGTGGTACGCCGGCAGACTGCTCGGCAGCACACCGACCTTGGACACGTGCGGCCGCGGCGAGTTGCTCGTGCTGTTCGACCCAATGGACCGGCCCGAGGACATGCCGAGCGGGCTGGCGCCGGGATCGAGTTCTCCCCCACCGCCGCCGCCCGCCACCGCGGCTGCAATCGAGCCGGTCCCGGAGCTGCTTCCGGACACGGGCGACGTGGCAAAGTACGGGTTATCGGCGCCGAGAGCAGCTGTTTGTTAGCAGATGCAGCCCCCCTAACCAAAAAAAAGAGGAAAAAAACGAAAAAAAAGAACAAAACAGAACGAGACCCACGATTGATTTGCATCAGCTTGTTCTCGCGGACAATCATGTAGGCGTCCTTGATGGCCGAGGGCTCGTCGGCCTCGAGGGCCTCCTGGACATCCTTTTTGCCGTAGCCCATGGTCTTGGAGATCTTCTCGGTGACCTCGTTGTGGAGCTTCTCCTGGACCTTGGCCGAGGCGTTGGGGGCGATGTCGCTGGGCTTGATGGACTTTTCCGGGTCGATGCCGGTGGTGAAGAAGGGCTGGACGGGGGGCTTGAGGTAGTCGGGCAGGTCGACGAGGAACCAGGGGTCTTGGCGGATCTCTTCGATGGTGGCACGCTGGACGGGGTTGACGACGAGCATCTTCTTGATGAGGTTGGCGGCGCCGGGGCTCATCCACGAGGGCAGGATGTAGGCGCCCTTGGCGATCTTGGCAAAGAGGCTGGGGATGTGGTCGTCGTCAAAGGGCAGGCGGCCGACGAGCAGCACGTAGAGGATGACGCCGCAGCTCCAGACGTCGACCTCGGGGCCGGCGTACAGCTTGCCGTTGATGACCTCGGGGGCGGCGTAGTTGGGGCTGCCGCAGCTGGTCTTGAGGAAGTTGCCGTCGGTCATGATGTTGCTGAGCCCAAAGTCGGCAATCTTGACGTTGAGCTTGTCGTCGAGCAGCAGGTTCTCGGGCTTGAGGTCGCGGTGCACCACGCGGTAGCGGTGGCAGTACTCGACGGCGCACAGCATCTGCTGGAAGAAGCGCCGCGCCTCGGGCTCGGCCATGCGGCCCTTCTTGACAATGTAGTCGAACAGCTCGCTGCCGGCGTACTCGAGCACCATGATGATGTCGTTGCTGTCCTTGATGACCGTGTACAGCTTGATGATGTGCGGGTGCCGCAGCAGCTGCAGGAACTCGATCTCGCGCTCCACGCGGCCCGTCATGTCGCGGCTGATGAGCTTCTTGCGCGAGATGATCTTGAGCGCCACCTTCTGGCCCGTCGACTTGTGGATCGCCAGCTTGACCTTGCCAAACGAGCCCTCGCCCAGCGTCCGGATCACGTTGTACTGGTCCAGCCGCGCGTCCGTCGACTTGATGCGGTCCGGCGGGTGCCCGCCCCCCGACCGTCCCTTGCCGCTCTTGCCGCCCGCGCCGTGGCCGCCGGGGCTCGAGGTGCCCGCCGGGTCGACGACATGGATCTGCGGCGGCGGCGGCGGCGGCTGCGCCAGCGGGCCGGCGGACAAGGCAGCGTGCGAGTGCCGGCTCTGGGAGCGCGGCAGCGACATGGAGAGCTCCTCGTCTTCGAGCCGGCTGGGGCCCATGGCGGCGGTCTGTGGGATGTGTGCAGATGCGTCGAGGAGGATGTGCGGATGCGCGGGCGCGAGGGTGCGAGGATGGTTCGTGGGAAGAAGTGAGGCCCGGCGATGCACTGCGATTGGGACGGAAGGCGGCTGGCGGCTGCGGTCGGGGCGGGGTGGCCAGCAAGCGTCCCCAAAGAAGACTAGCGCAGGACTGGATGACAAAGACGATGTGCAGGACCCACTCGAGGCGGGAAATCGAGGTCGACAGCGCACTTGCCTGATACGGGGTGCTCGCCAGGGAGCCCCCTGAAACGACGCGGCAGGGGCGATGGTGCTGACGATTGCTGCTAATTGCTGGTTAATTACTCGCTCTTGCCTTGCCAGACGACGACAACACGCAAGCATACAGGACAGAGTGGCCGGCATCGCATCGTCGTCCAAAGCCTCACGTCGTCGCCGTCCGACGCCGCCGCCACCTCGAAACACGCCCTGACGCGCAACGCACATTCTTAGTCCATCCGCAGCAGCCGCAGCCCAGGCCCCCTGTCCCCTGCACGTGTCTGCCGGCCGCCGTTTCAGCGCGTTTGCCAGCATCGCTGGCCTCTCGTGAAAAAGCAAAAAAAAAGAAGAAACAAGATCACAGGGACGCATTGCCTGCCAACGACCTCGGGCCTCGACCTGGAAGATGAGCGCGGTCCTGACGCCATGGACGACCGCAGCACCCAGCCCGACGACGACGCGGGCCGCGCCTTGAAGGACGGCGCTCCGGCGCCCCGGTCTTCTTCGGCCTCGCCCTCGCCTTCTGCGGCTCTTTTTTCTTCCAAGACGGCGACGTCCCCAGCCTCGTCGGCCTTGCCAGCGTCTCCCACCTCTCCGGCGTCTCCGACCGCGCCGGACGCGCCACGACGCGACGACATCCCCACGCGGGTCTTCCGCTTCCTCTCGACGGCGACAGCCGAGTCGCTCGGCGCCGTCGGCGTCGGCCTGGCCGCCACGACGTACTTTGTGCTCGGCCGCGTCGGGCTCGTGCTGATGGGCGCCTTTGGCGGCATTGCCCTGTTCGTCGCCTGGGAGGCGCGCCATCCGGACACCGCGCGCGCCGTCCGCGGCGAGCCGGGCGCCGACCTGCTGGCGCGGATCATCGACTACCGGCGGCGGGAACAGGAGCAGCAGACGACACAGCAGACGGACGGCGCGGCGGACTCGGCGGTGGCTGCCGCCGCCGTCGACCCCCTCCAGGAGGAGCAGGCGCTCCGGCGCGCGCTCGACGCGTTCCGGCCGCAGACGCGGCAGGCGCTCGACGAGCTGATCGAGGCCGTGGTGCGCGACTACGTCAAGTGGTGGTACCAGCCCATCGTGCCGTCGGACCCGTCGTTCCCGCTGGCCTGCCGCCGCGTCCTGACCTCGTTCCTCGTCTCCGTGTCCAACCACCTCAGCCGCAAGCGGCCCGCCGACGCCTTCCTCGACTTCCTCACCAACTCGTCCTCGCTCGTCATCGTCCTCTTCTCCGAGCTGGCCACAGCGTTTGCCGAATACGCGCCGCCGGCGCCGCCGCAAGGCCAGCCCTCGCCGGCGCAGGCGCAGCAGACACCGGCCGACGACAGCCCGGTTGTCTCGGCGGCGGACGCCATCTACAGCTACCTCGCGGCGAATCCGGACTCGAACCTGGCCAACCTGCTGAGCCAGCGGCAGCAGGCGGCCAAGTTCCGCATGGTGGCGGATGACCTGCTGAGCTTCTTAGACCGCGCGTGCTTCGACTGCGACCCGGTGCGCCTCTTTCTGCGCGAGATCACAGCCACGTCCATCCTCGAGACGGCGCTGCAGACGTGCTCCAAGCCGGAGTGGATCAACGGCTGGATCGTGTACCTGCTCGAGGCCGGCGAGCCCGACTTTAATCAAGCCATCGACGTCGGCATGCAGACGCGCGGGGGCGGCGACGGGGAGGGCGGGAGCGGCGGCGGCGGCAGCGGCAGTGCCGCCGCGGGCACGACGGCGGGCATCATGAACAACGCGTCCCTCGACATTGACGGCAACGTCGGCAACATCTCGCTGTCCAAGGGCCACCGCAACTCGTTTGACGCGGAGCGGACGCGGCGCAAGGAGTCGTCGGCAGCAGCCGCCCACAAGAAGCAGCTTAGCCGCGCCGACGAGGAGATGGAGGAGGCCATGGAGGAGATGAAGCGCATGAACGAGATGATTGCCGCCGAGGAAGCGCGGCGCCAGAAAGAGACTGCGGCTGCGGCTGCGGCTGCGGCTGCGGCCGAGGCAGAGGCTGCTGAACAACAGCCCGCCTCGCCTGGCGCATCGGACCAGGTCTCGCCCAAGGCGTCGCTCAGCCTATCCGGGGATGAGCGGGCGCGGGCAGCCGGCGCGTCGGCGGCGTCGGCGGCGTCGACCGCGGGCACGGCGTCGACGCCTCTCACGCCGCGGTCGTCGACGCAAGACTCGCCGAGCCAGGCCTCGTTTTCCAAATCAGCCACGACGCCCGCTTCCAGCACGAGCACCGCCGGCACGTCCGCGGTGGCGGATACGACGGGTGCGGCGGATGCGACGCCCAACGCGACACCCGCGGAGCCGGCAGGCCAGTTTACCAGCTTCGACCAGCTGGTGCCGCCAGGCAAGGACGACGATGAGCTGAGCGACGACGCGTCGTCGTCGGCCGGCCGCAAGCCGCCGCCGACGCCGCCGCCGCTGTCGCTGCACAACGCCAACATTACCATCCACGACGAGCCGGTGGCGGACAAGGGGCGGATCAAGAGCCGGCCCGGTTGGGACTTTTTGATCCAGATCGAGCCGGCCAATGCGCACTACCCGGGGTGGATGATTGTGCGCAAGTACAGCGACTTTGAGCGGCTGCACGAGGTGCTGCGGCGCATTGCCACCATCTCGGGGCTGACGGCGTTCACGGAGCAGCACGGGGCGCTGCCCAACTGGAAGGTGCACACGCGCGGGTCGCTGCGGGGCGAGCTGGAGCGCTACGTCCGCGACGCGTGCTGGCACCAGGCGCTGGCGGAGAGCGAGGGCATGAAGCGGTTTCTGGAAAAGGACACGAACAACGCGGGGGCGGGCGCCAAGTCGAGCGGGTTCCACGCGTTTGAGGCCATGGGCAAGAACATGCTGGACGTGCTGTCGAACGCGCCCAAGGGCGTGGCCGAGGGCGGCAAGGTGGTCGTCGGCGGCGTGACGGGCGTGTTTGGCAATCTGGGCAACATTGGCGGCATCGGCGGCATCGGCGGCATCGGCGGCATTGGTGGCATCGGTGCCACCAAGAGGCACGGCAGCTCCAACTCCCTGGCGCAAGTGGCCTCCCACGGCAGCGCCGTGTCGTCGCCGGCAGGGGCGGCGGGCGGGGCCGCGGCGTCGGTGCTGCAGGACGTGACGGCGTACACCAACCGGCTGTCGGTGTCGACGCCGCCGCGGACTGACAGCGGGCTGTCGGGGGCGGGGGGCTCGCGGCGCTCGCGGGACAGCATGGACAGCCAGCGGTCGTCGGTCCTGTCGGGGCATCCGGGGCGGAGCAATACGACGGCGATGTCGGCGGACCGGCGGATGAGCTACCCGACGCAGAGCGGCGGCGACAGCGACGGCACGCGCGGCCGGACGGACATGTGGGAGTACGGCGGCGCGGTCGGCCACACGCGGGGTGGGGGTGGCGGCGGCGGCGGCAGCCAGCACAACAGCCGGGCGTCGTCGAGCGTGGGCTACCCGCGCTCGCCGTCGACGGCTAGCCTCAGCGGCGCGCGGCTGCCGCTGGCGGCGGTGGCGGTGGGGGATCCCAGCAGCCTGGACGACCTGCTGATGATGGGGTCGCCGGTGGGGTCGCCGGTGCGGGCGGGCTCGCTGAGCGGGTCTCTCAGCGGGGGAGGCGCCGGGGCCGGGGCCGGGGCGGCCGGGACGCTGTCGTCGGGGGCAGCGGCGGCAGCGGCGGCCGCGGCGGCCGCGGGTTTGGGCAGCGGCAAGCGGCCGCCGCCGCAGCGGGTGGCGACGTCGGGAACGACGATCGCGAAGCAGTTTGCGGCGCTGACGGAGGCGGAGACGCGTGTGGCGGTGGAGCTGCTGTTTGCGGTGATCAACGAGATGTACACGCTGTCGTCGGCGTGGAACATCCGGCGGACGCTGCTGGCGGCGGCCAAGTCGTTTCTGCTGCGGCCGGGCAACCCGTCACTGGCGTCGATCCAGAGCCTGCTGCAGAGGTCGGTGCTGGACGCGCACACGACGGACGGGGGCATGGCGGCGCACCTGCGGCAGCTGCGGGCGAACGCGCTGCCGACGGAGGCGGAGCGGGCGGCGTGGCCGGCGGCGCCGACGGCGGCGGACAAGGAGCGGCTGCGGGTCAAGGCGCGGCGGCTGCTGATCCAGAGCGGCGTGCCGGCGGCGCTGATGGGCGTCATGGGCCAGTCGGCGACGTCGGACGCGCTGGGGCGCGTGTTTGACTGCCTGCAGATCGAGGAGGTGGCGCGGGGGCTCATCTTTGGGCTGATGCTGCAGGCGGCGCGCATCGTGACGCACTGAGCGCGGCGCCGTGCTGGCAACGTTCCTCATGATTTGGAGTATGGCTTTTTTGTTTGCGTTTGCTGCGGCGGCGGCGGCCTTGGACACTGTTCTGGACACGGGACGAAGGGGGCGGCCGTGCCCGCCCGCTGTATGTACATATGCATCGACGTGTTATCCTACTTTGTATATCATCGACAGACTATGCACCAGGCGGGAAAAGACGCTCCTCCTCGGCGCTGTGCGCTCCGCCGCCCGCCAGCCAGTGGGCCCGCAGCGCGCGCAGGTCGGACAGCAGGCTGCGGGTGTCGGCGTCGGCGACGGGGGCGCAGGCGGCGCGGGCGCGGTGGATGCGGGCGGCGGAGACGTGGAAGGCGGCCGGCAGCCGGGCGTCGGGGTCGGCGCGGACGTCGGCGTCGGCGGCGGTGGGCTGGTGCTGGTGGTGCCAGCCGAGGTCGCGGCGGATGGAGCTGGCCACGGCACGCGCGCACAGCGCGGCCACCGGCATGCCGTGGCCGGAGTAGCCGGCGCAGAGGTAGAGGCCGGAGCCGTGGTCGGGCTCGGGGGCATCTGGGCTTACTAGCCCCAAGACGCTGGACGGGACGGCGCCGACCCACGGCCGCTCGTCCCGCGAGAAGCCCATGATGCCGGTCCACGCGTAGTCGGCGCGCAAGGGCGGCGGCGGCGTGTCGTCGTCGTCCGGCGGAGTGCCGCTGCCGCCGCCGCCGCCGCCCCGGGCGACGTCGAGCACGGGGGCCAGGCTCGCGCACAGGTAGGCGGCGACGGCCGGCTCGACCTCGTCGTCGCGCCACTGGCCGACGCCGCGGCCAGCCGCGCGCTGGCGGCCGCCGCCCCAGATGAAGTGGCCGCGGCACGCCGGCGACGACGACGGCGACGACGACGGCGGCGGCGCGTACGGCCGCTGCACGAGGTACTCGTCGCGGTGGCGGCCGGACACGAGGCGGTCGTGGCCGGCAAAGACGTAGCTGCTGTCGATGGCGGACGGCGGCGTCTGGCCGTCCGCCCCCGCCGCCGGTGGCCGCAGCGCCGCCACCTGGCCGCGCACGGGCACGATGAGGTCGGCCAGCGCCGGCGGCAGCAGGTGCGCCGTGTAGCCGTTGGTGGCCAGCAGGACGGCGCGGGCGGCGACGACGCCGCGCTCGGTGTGCACATGCCAGCGGGCGGCGGTGCCGGCGGCGGCGGCAGCAGCAGACGAGGCAGACACCGGCGCCGGCGTCACCCGGAGCACGGGGGTGTCGGTCTGCAGGTTGAACGTCGGGGCGTCGCGGACGAGGCGCTCCAGCACCCACGCCACCAGCTTGTACGGCCACAGCGAGGCCGCGTGCTGCTGCACGAGGGCGCCGGCCGCGCCGGTCAGGTGCAGGGACTTGAGGGTGGGTGCGTCCTGGCTGGCCTGGTGGTCGTCCCCTCCTGCCGGGTCCGGCCGCACGACGGTCACCTGGGCGGCGAGGTCGGGGCGGACGTGGCGCAGGGCGTCGACGAGGGCGGCGGCGGCGTCAAAGAGGTCGGCGTCGAGGAAGGCGTGCACGCCGCCGCCGGGGAGGGCCCGCCAGTCGCAGGGCACGCGCTGGTCGCCGACGACGCGGCCGAGGAAGCGGAACGTGGCCAGCTCAAAGGCGGCCACGTCGGGCGACGCCGCCGCGTACACCAGCGGCTGGCAGTGCCCGCCGTTGCGCCCGGTGGCGCCGCCGGCCGCGCCGCGCGCCTCGAGGAGGAGCACCGAGGGGCCTGCTTCGGCGTCGCCGGCGTCACCAGCGTCGCCAGCGGCTCTTCTTCCCCCCACCCGAAAGGCCTCCCCGGCCGCGGTCACCAGCGCGTCCGCCGCAAAGGCGCCGCTGATGCCGCTGCCGACCACCACCACGTCCACCGCCGCCGGCAGCTCCGCGGTGCTCCGGTAGCCGTCCAGCAGCGCCGACGGCTCCTGCAGCCAGAACGACGCCGTCGGCTGCGGGCTGGGCAGGCCCGCGGCGGCCGACGTGGAGGTGGTGGTCGTCGTCGTCGCCGTATCGGTCATCGTCGTCGGCTGTCCGTTGGGCACCGGCTGCCGGCCGGCCGCGCGGCCGCTCCGCTGAGGAGGCTCCTCCCAGACAGTCATGGTCGCTGTGCAGAACGTCGTGCCCTGCCGGCTTATCGTCTGCCGTTGTGCTCCCTTTATCTCGCGCGGTTGCATCGGTACAGGTCACGTGCTCCATCTGCGCCGCGGCTCGATTCTAAGCATACAAAGTTGATATTGATATACGTCCCGTCCCCTTCCTCTTCCTCTCCTACAGCTCCGAGCGGCACATCGTAGGCAAACACAAACAAGTCTGTTGTCAGGCTGTCTAACTGCCTGTGCTTCTTCTCGTTTGCCGCAAGCAACCGCCGTCGCCTCGCCGCGGCCCTGTCCTTTTGGTCGGCCGCTCTTCTGCCCCGATGATCTGCGGCACGAGGTATCAAACCGACGCGGCCAACAAGGCCACGCCCTGCCGTCCAGCCAAGAGGCGGGCCACCGGTCCGCGTGCCACCAAAGCGACGCGCTGTGGAAGCAAGCGCAAGCCGGCCTAAGCCTGCATCTTCCTTCTCTTGCCGACCTGGGCCGAGAAACCGGTCTTGATGGCCGTGACGGACCGCCGGGAACCGCACGAGTTGCACCTGGTCGTCAGCACGGAAAAACAGGCGAGGAACGGACGGAAAGCAGACATACGTGATAAAGTACAGGCGGTTCTCGCCCTTGCTGAGCTCCGTGTCGGGCGACTTGCACGTCTTGCAGACGACGTATTCGACTGTCTGTCAGAGAAGAACAAGAAGGGAAACGAAAGGAAATCCAACGCACTGATGTATTTCCGCAGCACGTTCTCAATCTGCTTCTGCTGGAAGCGGCCGCGGATGACCAGCCGCCGGCTGCCGTCGACGGAGCCCGTGGTGCCCAGCTCGGCCAGCAGGTAGAGCGTGATGTGGTCCTCGGTGCGCTTCATGCGCTTGGCCACCTCGGTGATGTTGGCAAAGATGGTCTTCTTGTTGCCCTCGCGCATGCACTGCGGCGGCGGGATCTTGTAGCTGCGCGAGCCGCTCGTCGCGTGGTCCGGGTTCTTGAGCTCCAGCACGTGGTAGAACCGCCGCAGCAGCAGCGCAAACGGAATCGGCGGCGCCGTCGCCTCGTGCGCCCAGATCCCCGTGCCCTTTTCCATGTCGCCCTCGTCGATCGCCGCCGCCGCCTCGTCGTCGCGCAGCTCCAGCGCCTTGAGCTTCTCCGCAAACTCGTCGTCCCCGCCCGCCCCCTCGCCCCGCTCCTTGGTCGACTTCTTCTTCTTCTTCTTCTTCAACGTCAGGTCCAGCCCGTCCGCCGCTGCCGCCGCCACCGCCGCCGCCGCTTCGCCGTCCCCGCCGGCGCCCGCCCCGCCCTCCTCCTCCTCCTCCTCCGCCTTCTTCTTGGGCTTCTTCTTCTTCTTCTTCAGCAGGCTCAGGTCGAGGCCGTCCGCGCCTGCCTCAGCCGCCGCCTCCCCTGCGCCCGCTGCATCGGTGGCCGGCGGCGTGTGCAGGCTGTGGGACACGGCCGTGTCCTTGGTGTCGTCGATGGCCTCGGTGGACGGCATGGTGACGTGACCGTCGCTGTCGATCACGAGCGCCTCTTCGGTGAACGCGACGGATTTCCGCGGTTTGCGCTCCGTGGTCTGGCGGTTAGAAAAGACGTATACCGACGACGGATGGCGGGGTGCTGCTGTGGAGGATGCGGGAAGATGAAGCCCGAAATAGAACGCGGCGCCGCGAAATGTGACCCCCTAGTAATTTTTTTGCGTTTTCCGTGCTTTTTGGTTTGATTTTTTGATGTCTCTCTCCCTTTGGTGGGGTTGCCGCCAAAAATGGATGACTCAGATTTGCTGCTTTGCTTTGCACCGAGAACGGCAGGTGCGCTAGCTACCGGCCGCTGGTGGCAACAGGCAACGAAGGGAAAAGGCAACCGGATGGGATGTATGGGATGAATGCGATGAGTGGGCATGGCAAGGGAGAACAAAAATTGGCCGACAGAATGCGCCAGATGAGGAGAAAGGTAGGGCACGCAAGACCGGCAGGGACAAGCAACGTACGGGTTGTTCAGTAGCCATGGTCGCGGTGGGCGGCTGGCGGTTTCTTGTCGCGTGCGCCGAACAGCGGTGGTTTGGCCGGGACAAAGACGAGGACAGAGGACGGCAGTCACGGTAGCCGGTTGGTCCCTGGAGGCCGCTGGAAAGGCAGAAGGCAGACAAAGCGCTTGAAAGGCGTCCGAGAGCGGTGCTGCTGGCTTGGGTTGGGCGCTGGATTGGGCGCTGGCCGGTAGATGTCGATGGACAGTCGCGGTCGATCGAGCTGGTCACGCAGGTCGATTCGGGCGCAAATAGGAACGAGGTCCGGAGGAGCAGTCGAGAAACCTGGCGTCGTCTCGGCGTGTGAAGAGGAGAATGTGCAGAGGAGCAGGACGGGAGGACGATCGTGGGCGCGTGCGGCACAAAACCCCGGGCCGCGGCCACTCATTACGTAGAGTCACGTGAACGAAAGCTGGGGCCAATCAGCGGGGTTCTCGCCATTTCGAGAGGGACGGCGAGAGAGAGAGGGAGCAATCTCGACCTCGACACCACCAACCGACACCCGCGCCATGGCGTCCGCAACTGATACGTCGTCGGAGGCCGCAGCGACGGCGTCGACGGCGTCCGAGTCGTTTGTGCTGGCCGACCCGGCGGCCACGACGACGCTGCCCCGCCGCCGCGAGGACGACGAGGACGACGAGGGCGACGAAGACGCCAGCGAGCTCGACTCCCTGCCGTCCATCTCGACCAGCGTGCTGAGCCCCTCGGACGTGGGCTCAGACTCGGACTTTGGCGGCGTCTCCGAGGCCCAGCGCGAGTGGGAGGCCAGCCTCGAGCAGCTGCAGCTGATGCTGACCCTCGTGCTCGTGCCCTTTGCCGGCAAGTTCCTGGGGCGCAAGTTTGCCTACTGGAGTGCGTGCCGTCCCTGTCCTGGCCTGGCCCGGCCTGTTCTGGCCTGTCGCTTTTCCGCTCTTGTGCTGACCCGTCTGCAGGCTGGGCCCGCTACATGGAGTGGGCGCACGACGTCGAGATCCGCTGGACCAGCAAAAAGGCCTTCAACGCGGCCGGCGTCGTCGGCGCCGCGGCCACGCTGTAGACGGGGGGGATATGGAACGAACAAAGGGTATTGCATACAGGGCGGCCCACGTGTATGGGCAACGGATCCCGTCTACAAAAAGCACGTCTACAGAAAACACGTCTCCAAGGAACACGCCTACAAAAGGGCGCAAAAACACAGTCTTTTCCAAACCGTAGCAGCGCCGACATCCGAAATACAAGCACAACGCAAGCCCCAAGAACCGCCCCCCGCGGCCCTCATACATACAGCTTCTTCTCGTACGACTCCATGTTGACGCCGCCCTCGAGCTGGGCGCTCGCCGTGCGGATCTCGAAGCGCACCTTGCCCGCCGTCACGCTCTCGTGCAGCTCCCGCAGGCTCTTGATCCCGCAGTCCTGCATCGAGTGCTTCACGCCCGCCGCCAGGTACGGCAGGAACTTGTTGATGGATCTAAAGGTCAGTACAAAGACGGAGGCTCAGGGAGGGCAAGAAAAAAAACATACCCTCTGTGCGCCACGGCACCCGACACGCCCTGCGCGACCAGCACGCTGTCGCCCTCGGAAAAGTAGCGCGCGGTGCCGGCGTTGCTCTTCTGGCTGTCCTTGCCGCCGGCGCCGGCCTTCTTGTCCTGCATGGCGTCGATGCTGCCCATGCCGCGGTACGCCTTGACCAGCTTGCCCTCGCGCGACACAAACGACGTGCCCGGCGACTCGGTCGTGCCCGCCAGCAGCCCGCCCATCATGATGGTCGACGCGCCCAGCGCCAGGCCCTTGACAATGTGGCCCACGTTCTGGATGCCGCCGTCGGCAATGCACGGCACGCCAAAGCGCGCCGCAAACGTGCACACGTTGTACACCGCCGTCGCCTGCGGCCGCCCCACCGCCATCACCTCCTGCGTGATGCACGCGCTGCCGCTGCCCATGCCGATGCGCAGGCCGTCCACGCCCGCCGCAATCAGCGCCGCCGCCTGCTCCCGCGTCACCACGTTGCCGCCGATCACGTCCAGCCCCGGGTACTCCTTCTTGATGTACCGGATCATCTCGATCTGGTACATGCTGTTGCCCTGGCTGCTGTCCAGCACCACAATGTCCAGCCCCGCGTCCACCAGCTTGCGCAGCCGGATCTTGTCCTCGGGCCGCGTCCCGATCGACGCCGCGCAGATCAGCTGCTTCGAGTCCGGCAGCTTCGACGCCAGCGGGAAGTGCAGGTTCTTGGTCAGGTCCGACCGCGAGATCATCGACACCAGGTTGCCCGCCGCGTCCACAATCGGCAGCTTGCCCTTCTTCGACCGCGACAGGATCTTGTTGGCCTCCAGCAGCGTCACCCCCGCCGGCGCCGTGATCAGGTCCGTCACCATCACGCTCGACACCGGCTGGTCCGGGTCGTCCTCGAACTGGATGTCGCGGTTCGTCACAATGCCCAGCAGCTTCGAGCCCAGCGTGCCGTTTTCTGTGTCTCCGTTAGCCAAACGGTCCGCGCAGCCGAACAGCAGCAACAGACAAACGGGGAGCAATGGAGCCACGTCATAAATCTTTGTTCTCCCCATGACGTTATGTCGATAACGGTGGAACGAAAGTTATAAATGAAAAGAAGGATAATCATAGAGGCATGGATGTGTGTGTGTGTGTGTGTGTGCGCAGGAGGAAGACATACCAGTGACCGGGAAGCCGCCGAACCCCCACTTGTCCTTGAGCGCGCGCGCCTCGCCGACGGTGGTGTCGCAGCGGATGACCACGGGGTCGAGGATGAAGCCGTTCTCGTACCGCTTGACCTTGCGCACCATGTCGGCCTGCGCGTCCGGCGCGCAGTTGTGGTGGATCACGCCGAGGCCGCCCTGCAGCGCCATGTGGATGGCCATGTCGTGCTCCGTCACCGTGTCCATGGGCGACGACACAAACGGCGTCTTGAGCGTGATCCGCTTGGTCACCGGCGAGTCCAGCGCCACCTCCGACGCCGGGAAGCCAATGTAGCCGGGCAGGATCAAAAAGTCGTTGTACGTCAGGCCGCCGTGCACCTTGGCGTTCATGAGGTCCTCGATGCCGAGGCCATCGCGGTCCTTGTACTCCTCCAGGGCCTTTACGGCCTCGGTGAAGTCCCGGAACTTGGTCACCCCGTTGACTGCGTTCGGCATGGCGGGCAGACTGTCCTGTCTTCTCCAGGTGTCAGCGAGCTCGTTTTGATGGGCGTGCTCTTCTTTCTGGGGGAACGACTCACTTGCTGGGCAAAAAGGAAACAAGAGGCAAAGGATTGAGTTCGAAGACGCCAGCGACGTTGGACTTTCGACCAGTGGCAGTGTTACGTACCCGTTCGAAGGTGTCTTCTCCCCATTAAAAGAAAGGAGGAAAAGAGAGAGAGCCGGCCTCCCTCGCTGGCTACGATAAATTTTTTTTTCTGCCGCCCACTGCAGAGGGGCGGACACCGAGAGCGGGGCGACGCGTTAGGCGGTCGGGGCTCTAGCTATATATTGGTAGTCGCGTATCGTACATTTTGCCACTATATGTGCCACGAAAATATTATTAAGCCTGGTGCACACCTTTCTCAGGCGCGTGTCGGTCGTTGCATCCGTCCGTCATTCCCGGTGCGACGCGTCAACAGGCCGGAGGCTTTCGTGTTTGTCTGCCCACTCGCTTAATGCTCTCGTCTTGACCGGACATGCACTCCAATGGTGACGGGACATGGCGCAGGAATCTGCGCGTTCGCCTATGCTTAAATCATGAAGATACACTTCACGTGATACATTATCTTATCATTCGTCTTATCGATAAATTGCTACCAATCGCACTAAGCAAACTGCGTGGCCCGTGCGCCCTCTCGGCCGTGACGTAGGAAAGCTGCGGCAGGTGCGATGTAAACAAACAAAACAGCCGATCGCCCCGGCGACAACCTGCCACTTGCGGAAAGTGCGCCCCTCTCTGTCCTCCCACATCCGTGCCTTCTGCGGCGCGCGCCTTCCTTTACTCTCGCTATAGCGCCCTTGTCATATTGTCGGGCCTTTGCGAGTTTTCCTTTCCCATTTTCTCTGGGCATCCAGAGCTTTGCCAACACATCCTCCACCGGCGTCCGTCCGCTGGCATGCAAAGCCGCAGGTCGTCCCATTTTCTTTGCCCTCCGTGTGCTCTCCTGGAGAGCTCACTTCTCTGCTTTGCTTGACGCTGCACGAGAAGCGCGACGCTGGTGTTGATTGCCGCAGAACTTGCGCTCCCACCAAATCGCACGATATCCTTCACTTTTGCTTCCTTTCTTCTCTTTTCTGCCTCCCGTCAACCCGGCCTCCATATGGAAGCGGCCGAGCGCGCCGCCGTCTTGCAACATCTCTGACCCGTGCTGGCCTCTCCCATCTGCGCAGGAACCCCGGCATCCTCGAAAATGTACCGGTCGCATCCCCTCCGCCAGTCTCAGACCTTTGACTATTCGGTTGCGCGACAACCGTCCACGGCCTCGTCGTCCGCCTCGTCCGGCTACTCCAACGCTTCCGACCAGAGTGCCGCGACCGCTAGCAGCATGTCTTCGCACAACAGCGTCTACTCGTCGCTGGGACACAAGCGCGGCCAGAGCGAGGCCAGCCGGCTGTCGACCTCCTTCTCCAGCCTCCACGTCACGACGCCGCCAAAGGCCGGCGCGCCGAGCCATTCCCATGCCACAGCCAGTGTCAGCGCGAGCAACAACGGCGACAACATCTACAACAATGCGCGCCGGTCGCTGCGCCCGCTGCCCCAGCCGCCGGCTGGTGCGCCGGCTCCCTCGCCCCCGACGTCGCCGGTCAAGAGCCTCGCGCGCCACGAGCGTGGGCAGAGCGTCGATATCGGGCGCCTGTCTATAAACAGCAGCGAGAACGACCGCTTCGCCAGCACCTCGCCTCAGCGCCAGCCGCAGCCGCTCTCAGCCATCCGGCCCAACTCCATGTTCCTTGCCCGGTCCGACTCGATCAACCGCGGCGGCAGCGCGGCCGTCGCCCACGCGAGCACGCCACCGCCCACCCTGCACCACGCCCACACCGCGCCCATTGCCGCACCCGACTTCCAGACGCTGGGGAAATCGTCCACCAACCAGCTACGCACGCTGTCGAGGCTCGCGCAGTCCGGGGCCTCGGACGACTTCGCCCTGGCCGCGCCAACACAGGAGGTGGTCGGCCTCCGCGGCCGCCGTCGTCTGCAGCGTGCGGGCGACGCGGCACCGGCCCGCACCGGCGCCTGGGAAGGCAGAAACTGGATGGACAAGCAGCGACAGTTTCTACAGGCCTACGAGTATCTCTGCCACATTGGCGAGGCTAAGGAGTGGATTGAGGACGTCATCCAGCGCACCATCCCCCCCATCGTCGAGCTCGAGGAGTCGCTGCGGGACGGCGTCACCCTCGCGGAGGTCGTGCTGGCCCTGAACCCGCAGCGCCCCTTTCGCATTATCCGCCACCAGAAGCTCCAGTACCTGTACTCCGACAACATTGCCAACTTCTTCCGCTACCTCGACGAGGTCGAGCTGCCTGACCTGTTCCGCTTCGAGATGATCGACCTGTACGAGAAGAAGAACATTCCCAAGGTCATCTACTGCATTCATGCCCTGAGCTGGCTGCTCTTCCGCAAGGGCATCGTTGACTTCCGCATCGGCAACCTGGTCGGCCAGCTCGAGTTCGAACACCACGAGCTCGAGGCCATGCAGAAGGGCCTCGACAAGCTGGGAGCCAACATGCCCAGCTTCGGAAACATTGGCGCTGACTTCGACGCCGCGCCACCCGAGCCGATTGAAACAGAAGAGGAGCGGATCGACCGGGAGCTCGCCGAAAACGAGGCGTCCATTTCCGACCTCCAGTCGCAGGCTCGCGGTGCTCTGGTCCGCATGCGTCTTGGCAAGACGATGCAGCAGCTCTGGGACGAGGAGGAGTGGCTCATCGACTTGCAGGCGCGGATCCGCGGCGACTTTTCCCGGCAGGTGATTGGGTATCGCCTGCAGATGCGGCGCTTTGCGATCAACTTGCAGAGCGCCGCCCGCGGGTTCCTGGTTCGTCGGCGGCAACTGCAGGCCGAGCACTGCTGGAAGAGCATGGAGGGCGATGTTCTCGCGCTGCAGAGCCGCATCCGTGCGAACAAAGTCCGCAACCAGGTACGCGAGACGCGATCTCAGTTGGAGCAAGCTGCGGGACCAGTGCGCGCTGTCCAAGCTGTCTTCCAGGGCTACCTTGCGCGCAAAAGGGTGCTTTCTCAGAAGCGGGATGCAAAGGACGCGTCCGGCGCGGCTGCGGCTCTGCAGGCGGCCGCGCGTGGCATGCTGCTGAGGAGGCGCCTCGAAAGCGAGCAGGCAGCACTCCAGGCAGAAAGCCATGCTGTCGCGAGCCTCCAGGCTGCCGCACGGGCGATGCTGACGAGACACCAGGTCCAAAGGCAAAAAGAAGCACTTGCTGGCTTTGCGCCCCAGTGGACGCGGTTGCAGGCCCTGTCGAGGGGCAATGCGGCGCGGCAGTCGGTCGGGGCCCTCAAGGCAGCGCTCCGCGAGCAGTCGGCATCTATTGGCACACTGCAGGCGTGCATCCGGGCCGCGGCAGTGCGGCGCGACGTGGCCCAGATTCTGGACGGGCTGCACGCGTGCACACCGGACGTGGTGGACCTGCAGGCGCGGGTCCGCGGCATGCTTGAGCGACGCAGCGTCGAGGTCGATCTGCAAGCCCTTTCTTCCCAGACATCAAACATCATCCGACTCCAGGCGCGTGCTCGAGCCTTCACGTACCGCCAACAACACCATGCGCTCCTCAAGCAGCTCCGTTCCCATGAGTCCGAGACCGTGGCGCTGCAAGCACTTGCGCGGGCGATGCTCCTGCGCAGCCAAGTTGGCGAGCTTCTGAACCAGCTCGACGACGAAGAGGCGTCTATTGTCGCTCTCCAGGCAGCGACCCGGGCGTTCCTGGTACGCCGCAGGTTCGCGGAGAAGAAGCGATACTTCAACGAGAACATGCAGCGGGTGGTCAAGATCCAGAGCTTTGTCCGTGCCAAGATGCAGGGCGAGGCGTACAAGAGCCTGACGACGGGCAAGAACCCGCCCGTCAACGCGGTCAAGAACTTTGTGCACCTGCTCAACGACAGCGACTTCGACTTCAACGAGGAGGTGGAGTTTGAGCGGATGAGGAAGACGGTGGTGCAGCAGGTGCGGCAAAACGAAATGCTGGAGCAGTACATTGACCAGCTGGACATCAAGATTGCGCTGCTGGTCAAGAACAAGATCACGATCGACGAGGTTGTGCGGCACCAGAACAACTTTGGCGGGCACGCGGGCACGTTTTTGGCCAGCACGCCCATGTCGTCGGCCAACCAGTTCGACCTCAAGGCGCTCAACAAGGGCTCGCGCAAGAAGCTGGAATCGTACCAGCAGCTCTTCTTCAACCTGCAGACGCAGCCGCAGTACCTGGCGCGTCTGTTCCGGCGGGTGCGCCTGCAGGGCATGCCGGAGAAGGAGTGGCGGCGGATTGAGCTTCTGATCATGAGCCTGTTTGGCTACGCGCAGAAGCGGCGGGAGGAGTACTACCTTCTCAAGCTGATTTCGCGGTCGATTGCGGAAGAGGTGGACGGGTCGGCCTCGCTCCAGGAGTACGTGCGCGGCAACTATTTCTGGCAGAAGCTGCTTGCGAACTACACGCGGTCGCCGCGTGACCGGAAGTACCTGCGCGACCTGCTGGGCCCCATGATCCGGGACAACATCATCGAGGACCCGGCGCTGGACCTGGAGAGCGACCCGCTGCAGATCTACCGGTCGGCCATCAACAACGAGGAGCTGCGGACGGGCCAGCCGAGCCGGCGGCCGCGGGACGTGCCGCGCGAGGTGGCGATCAAGGACGCGGAGACGCAGGAGCTGTTTATCGACCACCTGCGGGACCTGCGGGAGATCTGCGACCAGTTCCTGATCTCGCTGGAGGACCTGCTGCCGCGGCTGCCGTACGGGATCCGGTTCATCTGCCGGCAGATGTTTGAGGCGCTCTGCCAGCACTTTCAGCGGGAGGCGCCGCCGTATCTGCTGCAGCTGGTGGGCAGCTGGCTGTGGCGGTTCTACCTGCAGCCGGCGGTGACGGCGCCGGAGAACGTCGGGGTGGTGGACAAGGCGCTGAGCCCGCTGCAGAAGCGCAACCTCGGGGAGGTGGCCAAGGTGCTGGGCCAGATTGTGTGCGGGCGGCCGTTTGGGGGCGACAACATCCACCTGGTGCCGCTGAACGCGTTTGTGGCGGAGTCGGTGACGCGACTGAACGGCATCATGGAGGCGCTGGTGTCGGTGCCGGACGCGGAGAGCACGTTTGACATTGACGAGTTCAACGACCTGTACGCGAAGAACAAGCCGACGCTGTACATCAAGATGACGGACATATTCGCGATCCACCAGCTGGTGGTGTCGGAGCTGGGGACGATGTGCCCGAACCGGGACGACATGCTGCGGGAGATTGTGCAGGAGCTGGGGAGCGCAAAGAACAACGAGAGCGAGATGACGGCGGCGGGGTCGTCGGACATCCAGCTGTTCCTGACGCCGAAGCTGCACGACATGGAGGATCCGGAGGCGGAGGTGAAGGCGCTGTTTATGGAGACGAAGCGGTGCATTCTGTACATCATCCGGGTGCAGACGGGGGCGAACCTGCTGGAGATTCTGGTGAAGCCGATCCAGCCGCAGGACGAGCACAAGTGGCGGACGCTGCTGCGGGAGGACTTTGCGGTGGGTTCGAACACGCGGGGCGCGTACTCGGACGCCAACATGGTGGACGTGACGCGGATGTCGTACTACGAGCTGAAGCGGACGGCGCTGGAGAACGTGCTGCGGCTGGAGCAGATGGGGCGGATTTCGAAGCACAACCACTACCAGGACGTGCTGAACGCGATTGCGCTGGACATCCGGACGAAGAGCCGGCGGCGGGTGCAGCGGCAGCGGGAGCTGGAGGGGGTGCGGCTGACGCTGAGCAACCTGCACGAGAAGGCCAAGTACCTGGAGCAGCAGCGCAAGAGCTACGACGACTACATTGAGCAGGCGATGGCGACGCTGCAGAGCAAGAAGGGGTGAGTCTTTGATGCGGGGGTGTATGTGTTGTTGTTGTGAGGAGGATGCGGACTGACGAGCAGCAAAAAACGGTTCCTGATGCCGTTCACGAAGCAGTACAACCACCAGCGGGAGCTGGAGCGCAGCGGGCGGGTGCCCAAGTTCGGGTCGTACAAGTACAGCGTGCGGGCGCTGGCGGAGAAGGGGGTGGTGGTGGTGTGGAACGGGGTGATGGACCGGGACTACGACAAGACGAACCTGACGATCTCGTGCGACGAGGTGGGCGTGTTCTCGATCGAGGGCTCGCGGGGGCACATCCAGATGCCGGGGGCGAGCGCGCTGGTGTCGATCGAGGACCTGCTGCAGGCGCAGTTTGAGGCGCACCAGTTCATGAACCTGTTTGAGGGCAACCTGCGGCTGAACGTCAACCTGCTGCTGCATCTGCTGTACAAGAAGTTTTACCGGACGCAGTAGCCGGGGAAGAGGGGGGAGGGGGCGATGAGGGGGACAAAGGAAGAAGGGGGATCCAGGCCGAGCATTGCGGGATTTTGGTGTACTTGGACATTCTTGTTTTCTTGGAGGCCGATGGGAGAGGAGGCGGCAGTCTTTTGCAGTGTTGCGGCGTCGCTCGTTAACGGTTGAATATGCTTACATTCTTTTGCTGCCAAGCATGGATGACAGATGGAGATATGCGCTAAACGGGACGACGTGCATCAGCGCCGACCGCGACGGGACGACGTGCATCAGCGCCGGCCGCGACACCTTTGTTGTCGGTACGCGTATTCGCTCTGGACGCACAACGACGTCTCCTGACTTCGGACGCGGGCTCGCGCCGTCGCACCCCGCAATCCACAATCTGGTAGCGCCCTGAAAGCGGCGCTTAGATGACGTCAACGACGTGATGATGATATGTATTTAAAAGGGATTGTGCCCTGCTCGACAGCGATGCAGCAGCATCTGCATCTGCCAACAAAACCACAAGCCACCACAGCCCACAGTCAACATGGTCTGGCAACACGGCGACGAGCACGAGATCCCGGAGCACTCCCGGCGGGCGCAGTAAGCACACACACGCTGGAGACACGGAGGAGAATGTGGTCTGGTTGGGACGCACGCTGACGCCGACGGCCGGCAGCCCGGGCAACTGGCTGCCGGCGGACCACCGGGTGCAGCACGAGTGGCTGCGGCGGACGGTGGCGGTGGTGGACGCGCAGGCGGAGCCGGCGGCGCTGACGCCGGCGCTGCGGGCGTTTGAGGAGCTGATCGAGACGAACCCGCGGGTGTACATGTACTTTACGTCGATGTGGGACGAGGTGCCGCACCGGGCGGTGTACCGGCGGGACCCGACGGGGGGCAAGCAGGTGCGGGACTACAAGCACATGCTGGCGGTGCTGAACCACTGCTTTGGGCGGGCGCCCGAGTGGACGGACGCGGCGCAGAGCGTGGGCATGGTGGGGGTGCCGCTGTGCGCCGTGTTCGACTACGCCATGGCCACGCCGAGCGGGCACGCGGCCTTTCTGGACCCGGAGGTGAACCGGATGCTGAAGCGGGTGCTGAACGAGTGGGGGGCATATCTGAAGGTGAGTCGGGCGCTCCGGCGCTTCTTTCTTCTGTTCTTCTGGTTGACCACGACAGAGTCCCGCCTCGGCCTCCGTGCTGGGCAACCACGCGACGGGCTGGTTCGGCAAGACGGCGTACCAGGACGTGATGGCGGTGGCCAACGCGCCGTGCCAGACGGACTACGCGTTCGAGGACATGTACGTGTGCGACCCGAAGCAGCCGCACTACGGGTTCCGGTCGTGGGACGACTTCTTCACGCGGGCGCTGGCGCCGGGGGTGCGGCCGGTGGCGGCGCCCGACGACGACAGCGTGGTGTGCAACGCGTGCGAGAGCCGGACCTTCCACGTGGCGCGGGGGGCGCGGCTGCGCGACCGCTTCTGGATCAAGGCGCAGCCGTACAGCGTGGCGGACATGCTGGCGCACGACCCGCGGGCGGCGCAGTTTGACGGCGGCGCCACGGTGTACCAGGCGTTCCTGTCGGCGCTGTCGTACCACCGCTGGCACGCGCCCGTGTCGGGCCGCGTGGTGCGCGCGTTTGTGCAGGACGGCACCTACTTTAGCGAGCCGCTGTTTGAGAGCATCAGCGACGCGGCCAACGGCAAGGCCGGCAAGGCCGGCGAGGCCAGCAAGGCCGGCGAGGCCAGCAAGGCCAAGAGCAACGGCAAGTCCGGGGACGCCACAGCCGGCCTGCCCGGCGCGCAGGGCTACCTGACGGCGCTGGCGACGCGCGCGGTCATCTTCATCGAGGCCGACAACCCGGCCATCGGGCTGATGGCCTTTGTGGGCGTGGGCATGGACGAGGTCAGCACGTGTGCGCTGGGCGTGGTCGAGGGCCAGCGCGTGCGCAAGGGCGACGAGCTCGGCATGTTCCACTTTGGCGGCTCGTCGCACGTCCTGCTGTTCCGCGCCGGCGTGCCGATCGACGGCTTCCCGGCGCCGGGCGCCAACGTCAATGTGCCGGTGCGCGGCGCGCTGGCGCGGGTGGGGTGATGCTTATATTTATAAGCATAGTAAGTGCAAGTGCAGCGCAGCAGCGCAGCAGCGGCTGCACTGATTGCGGCTCGGATTCCATAGCTATCGATACAGTTCTCACAGCCCCACCCGTGCTAGACCTCGGCTCGCCCAAAGCGGCAATGCCACCGACGCCCAGCGGGGCTACCCCAGCGCAAAAGACAGTATAAAACAGACGCTCCGTACGGAGCATCCAGCCCGCCGCCGTGCGCGCACCGGACCAGTTCCCCAATGCGGCGTCCCCCGAAGGGCACCCGAACCGTCCGTTCCGTAGGCCGGCCAAGGTGAGACGTGGCTGCGAAACTGGCGGGCTGGCGGCGCTGGTGGCGCTCGCGGCAGCTGGCGGCAAGCTGTCGGCAAGCTGCAGCGGGGTTTGAGTAGACAGAAGGAAAGAGCTCTCAGGGTATAAGAGATTGCATCACCACCTTCCTCAACACAATTTTAAGCATAAGCATACATCACACTTTGCATCACACTTGACATCACCATCACCATCACACACCACACCACACCACACCACACCACTCCACTCCACTCACTCACTCCCCTCCACACCCAATGGCTCGCCAAAACACAAAGGTCGTCCTGGCTGAGCGGCCGGCCGGCGAGATCGACCCCGGCAAGACGTTCCGGCTGGAGACGGGCCCGGCGCCGACCGAGGCGGACGTCAAGGAGGGCGAGCTGCTGGTGGAGGCGCTGTACCTGTCGCTGGACCCGGCGATGCGCGGCTGGCTCAACGACAAGCGCTCGTACGTGCCGCCGGTGCCGGTGGGCGGCGTGATGCGCGGCTACGCGGTGGCGCGCGTGCTGGCCTCGCGCTCGAGCAAGGCGGCGGCGGGCGACCTGGTGACGGCCATGATGGGCTGGACCGAGGTGGCCGTGGTGGGCGAGGCGCTCGTGACCAACGCGCTGGCGAGCGTGCCGGCGGCGCTGCGCGGCCACCTGCGCGCGCTGGACCTGCTGAGCACGCTCGGCGGCACCGGCCACACGGCCTACTTTGGCATCATGAAGGTGGCCGGCGGCATCAAGCCGACCGACACGGTCGTCGTGTCGGGCGCGGCCGGCGCCACCGGCAGCGTCGTCGGCCAGCTGGCCAAGCTGCTGGGCGCCAAGCGCGTCGTCGGCATCGCCGGCTCCCCCGACAAGTGCCGCTGGCTGGTCGACGAGCTCGGCTTCGACGCCGCCCTCAACTACCGCGACCCGGACTTTGCCGCCCAGCTGCGCGCCGCCACCCCGGACCGCATCGACGTCTTCTGGGACAACGTCGGCGGCGCCATCCTCGACCACGCCCTCGCCCGCTCCAACACCTTTGCCCGCTTCGTCATGTGCGGCTCCATCAGCAACTACAACAGCCCCTCCGCCCAGGGCATCAAAAACATTACCCAGGTCGTCGTCGACCGCATCAAGTGGGTTCCTTTCGCCGAGTCTGTGCAGGACTGCCGGTGCTAACCCCCGCCCCCCCCCCCCCAGGATGCAAGGCTTCATCGTCTTCGACTATGCCAGCGAGTACGCCGACGCCGACGCCCAGCTCGCCCAGTGGCTCGCCGACGGCAAGATCAAGAGCCGCGAGACCATTGTCCGCGGCGGCCTCGCCGCCGCCGGCCAGGCCCTCGCCGACCTCTTCAAGGGCGTCAACACGGGTGTGTTGTTGTTGTTGTCCGCTCCCTTCCCTTTGGATCCCGCTGACCCGGACCCCCAGGCAAACTCGTCGTCGAGATCAAGAACCCGGACGATGCCAAGCTGTAGGAGCGCAGAGGGTATCATAAAAGCGACAGAACAGATAAAAAGAAACGCTCACCCTCCCCCACACACCGATGCGTGGTACCGCGCGTGGAACCGCGCGTCCTGCGCGTGCAGCGCATTGTACAGGACGTGGCACCCCTTGCACTCGCGCACCCCGTCCGCCCCCAGGCTCAGCGTTGTTTGTACCCGCGGTTGTCGTTGTTGTCGTTGCTTGCGCCTGTGCCTGTGGGCGGCCGCACGGTCCCGGCCCTCCTCCTGATCCTCCTTCTCCTCCCCCGCCTCCTCCTCGTAGTTCTCCCCCTCGGCCGCCGCGTCCGGCCGGATCGTCAGCCGCCGCTTCGAGCGCGGGCGCGCTGCTGCCGTCGCCGAGGCAGAGGCTGGTGGCGGCGCCGGCGCCGGCGCACATGTCGGCCCCGGCGGGACGGCGCGCGGCGCCGCCACCGGCTGGAAGTAGCGCAAGAGGCCCAGCGGCCTGCGCGGCGGCGGCGTCTGTGTTTGTGTTTGTGGTGTGGCCGGCGGTGGTGCTTGTGCTGCAGCCTGTGTGGCCCCGTCCTCCGCGTCCTCCTCCGCCGCTGCCGCCGCCTCCGCGCGCGGCCGCTTGCCGGCGCGGTCGCCCTCGTCTCCCGGCCGCTTCTTGCCGTAGGTCCGCCGCACGGCGCGTCGCCGCGGCGTCGGCGTCGGGGTGGGCGTCAGGGTGGTGGCCGCTGGCGTCATGGCTGTCGTCGCGGTGATCGCCGCCGTCGCCGCGGTCGCCGTCATTGTGGTCGCCGCCTTCATGTCGCGCAGACCCGTACTCGGCGTGTCGGGTGTCGTGCAGCGCATGGCAGCGACGGGCGTGTATGCTTGGAATTGCTTTGCTACTCCGTGGTCGTCAAGACCTTTCTCGTGGCCCCGCTTTGGGAAGCGACGCGTTGTCGCGTCGGTCACGTGATCACACGACGCCATTTGTAAATGTCATCCTCGTTGCTTCCATCCATCTGATTCGATTCTACTCCGTACGACCCGCTCGTCTATTTCCGCCGCCGGGCGCGCGCCTGGTCGCGCCCGCTCGCCACCGGGACGTCGCGTCGGCCGGGCGAGTCATCCGTATTCAAGGCGCCGGCGGCCGCCTCGGCTGCCTCTCTCGGCCGCCTCTCCCCGTCTTCTGGCCGCCTGCGGAAGCCTTTGGGGATGCCCTCAGGGATGTCTTCTGGGATGCCTTCCGGGAGGCCCTCGGAAAGGCTCTTCTCCTCCCCGCCCTCCCCGCCCTCCCCTCCCCCCACGACCCACGACTGCACGACGGCGCGGCCCTCGTCGCGGGGCTTTGCGGCGGCGTCCTTCTTGGCGGCCTCGGCGAGGTGCCACACGTAGCCGGCGTACAGGCCGTACTCGGCGATGCCGACGAGGACGCTGCCGCCCATGGCCAGGAAGAGGCGCGCGGGCGTCGCCCACCAGCGCGCCAGCACCCACAGCGCGTACGCCACGCCCGCCATGGTCACCACAAAGTTGACAATCAGCATCACCTGCCGGTTGACGTCGCTCAGCGTCACCCCGTCGTCGCCCAGGTCCGCCGCCGTCTGCGGCGCGTTGGCCTGCCGGAACGCCGCGGCGGCGGCGGCGGCCGACGTTCCGGTCGCGGAAACCGGCGGCCCGTCGAGGCCCGGCCGCACCATGCGCTCGTAGGCCCGCGCCTCTTCGTCGCGGCGCAGGCGCGCCATCAGCGCCCGGTACTCGGGCGTCTAGTCCGCCGCTGTCAGCCGTGACCCGTCTTTGGCAGCGAACAATGAAAAAAAGAACAATAGAACAAAAACTCAACCCACCGGCTCCGGCTTGGGCGCCGGCGGCGGCACGTAGACCCGCGCGCCGGCCAGCAGCGCCTCGAGCGTGGTGCCGGCCGCCTGCCCTGCAAGCGTCCTCCACAGCCACAGCACCTGGCCGTGCGCGATCGGCTTCCCGACGGCGGGCGCCGCGAGGTCGGGCTCGTCCTCCTCGGTCGTCTCGGTCGTCTTGTCCGTCTTTTCCGCCGTGTCGACGCCGGTGCGCGCGTCGGCCTCCTCCGCCGTCTCGTGCTGGATCCTCCGCAGCCCAGCCACCATGGCCGGCGTCATCGTGAGGAGCACCATGTCGCTGCTGTCTTGTGCCGGAGCCAAGCACCAGCATCAGCATCAGCAGCAGCATCGGCGTAAGCTATGCTGGCTGCTGGCGCTTTCTTGCTGACACGGCAGACCAAAGTGGGTCTATCGATCGGAACGAACGACGCGCGCTCATTGGCTGCGCAGCTCCCTGTCCCGCGCACGGCCCGGCGGTGTGCCCTTGGGGCCAGGGCGCCGGGTAGGTATGTGTGTAAGATAGTGTGGCGGCGGCTGGCTGCCCACACAAATCCAGCTGTGGCGCCAAAAAGTTCTTGTGCGGCACCAACCTCGACCTCCCGAGTCCCGCCGCTATACCCTCGCCCTCCTCTGCCATTGACGTCGCCGCGCGCCTCCAGCCGACACGCCGTCCCGGTCCCGGTCTTGTCTCCGGTCCTGTCCTGCGGTCCTGTCCTTTTTTTGTTCTCCATCTTCTCTGAAAAGGCGGCTGTCAATGGTGTGAGGTCAGCCGGGGGAATTCGCCGTCCGCCTCCGACCCTCCCTCCGTTCGAACACCACCGGGCCACCGCTGCTTCCGGGCACGCCTCGGGCGCTTTGGGCTGCGGGCTGTGCGCACTACCTTCTCTTCCCGACGTCGCGCGTCTTTCCCGCACAGCATGCCGCGGATCCTGCCGGCCCAGCGGCCGGCCGCCTCGAATGTGCTGCTGCTGCGGCGGCCATCGCCGCCGCGGCTGCCGTCGCCGCGGCTGTGTGCCGCCGTGGCACCCTACTCGTCGCACTCGCACCACACACGCCTGTCCTCCCCCCGGCCGACGCCCGCGGGCTGCCGCTGCTGCCGCTGCTGCCGCCACGGCCATTTCCCCCCGCACGACCAGCAGCGCCGGGCGTCGTCGGCCTGGGCCGCCGCCGTGTCCGTGGCCGGCAACATGGTGAGCAACGCCATCGGGCGGGCGACCAAGAAGAACGACACGGCGGCTGCCGCCGCCGCCGCTGCCGCCGCGTCCATCGACCCGCTGCGCGCGGTGGCCAAGGAGATGAAGTACCTGATCGGCGACGTGCGCAAGCTGCTGGGGTCGGGCCACCCGTCGCTGGACCGGGCCGCCAAGTACTACACGCAGTCCGAGGGCAAGCACATGCGGCCGCTGATCGTGCTGCTGATGGCGCGGGCCACGTCGCTGTGTCCCAAGGAGGCGCCGCCGCGGCCCACGCTGGCGGCGCCGTCGTCGCCGCTGACGGCCAGCGTCGACGCGGCGCTGTCGCCGCTCAGCGTGCTGTCGGACTACAACCCGGGGGCCGCGGAGCCGGGCTCAGCGCCGGCAGCGCCGGCCGAGGACGGCTTTGCGCCCGAGATCCTCCCGACGCAGCGGCGGCTGGCGGAGATCACGGAGCTGATCCACACGGCGTCGCTGCTGCACGACGACGTGATCGACCACTCGGAGACGCGGCGCGGCAGCCCGTCGGCGAACCTCGAGTTTGGCAACAAGATGGCGGTGCTGGCGGGGGATTTCCTGCTGGGGCGGGCGTCGGTGGCGCTGGCGCGGCTGCGCAACGCCGAGGTGGTGGAGCTGCTGTCGACGGTGATTGCGAACCTGGTCGAGGGCGAGTTCATGCAGCTCAAGAACACGGCGCGCGACGAGGCGCGCCCGCAGTGGAGCGAGGCGACGCTGCAGTACTACCTGCACAAGACGTACCTCAAGACGGCCTCGCTCATCAGCAAGAGCTGCCGCGCCACCGCCCTGCTCGGCGGCGTCGACCCGCCCACCGTCGAGGCCGCCTACAGCTACGGCAAGAACCTCGGCCTCGCCTTTCAGCTCGTCGACGACCTGCTCGACTACACCCGCTCCGCCCGCGAGCTCGGCAAGCCCGCCGGCGCCGACCTCGAGCTCGGCCTCGCCACCGCGCCCCTGCTCTTTGCCTGGCGCGACCGCCCCGAGCTCGGCGCCCTCGTCGGCCGCAAGTTCAGCCAGCCGGGCGACCCAGAGCGGGTGCGTCTTGTCTTCCTCCTCCTCTGCTTCCCATTCTAACACACAGGCCCGCGAAATCGTCCTCGCCTCCGACGGCATCGAGCAGACCCGCGCCCTCGCCCAGGACTACGCCGACCAGGCCATTGCCGCCATCAGCGCGTTCCCGCCCAGCGAGGCCAAGGACGGCCTCATCGAGATGGCCGTCAAGACGCTGCAGCGGCAAAAGTAGCCGCCCCCCCCTTACCGCCTTGTACAAGTACCATCGTGGGAGACCGGGGGCCGGCCGCCCACCCACACATCGCGTAATAGACGAGTAATAAGAATGCTCGCCCCTCCCGATTGGCCGGGCGCCGGCGTCTGCTCCTACGCTCAATGTGGCTGTCTGATGTGTCACGATCAAATCCCGACGATGCCTCTCCGCCGGCCGCTCGGGCATGCAGGCCCCGCCCCTGGGACGACGCCAGAACAGCCGCAGGACGTGCCGGCGAGGAGCGGTGAGTCTCGGAGTCTCGTGCTGTTGAAAAAAAACAGCACGAGACCCAGCCGACAGCCGCCGGAAATGGGCTTACAGAACCACTGAAACAATCAAAGAAAGAACCGCGCCATTTCTGGCCGTCGCGGGCCTCGGGGAAGCGGCTGTTCCTCGTGTTACTCGATCGTTACTCGATCGACTGCGGCGCGGTTACTCGATAGAAATGCGGGCGAGGCGCTACGGAGCACGATGGCCCTGGGTCCTGACAGCACCGGCGACCTCCTAGCGCGCTGGCCGGCACGTGCCCTGAATGTCAGTGTGCTGGGCGAGGCCGTGTCGGCCAAAGCCGACGGGCGGCCGCGTCCCCCTGCGTGTGCGGCCTTACGTGATATTGTGGGGCGCCGGCCGGTCCACTTTTCTGCCCGTACCTGCAGGATTGTTGGACCGCATGCGGGCGAGTCGGCCCTGATAAGGCGAGAGATAAGGCGGAACTTGCCCTCGAACTGCTGCTCAACGGCCAACGTCGCAGAGTTGTGGCAATTCGCCCCTATCGCGACCCAGACCGGACGGCGGAAAGCGAGGTCGAGGGAGAGAGGCAAGGCAGAAAAGAGACGGGGAAAAGAGGAGAGGAAGACGGGGAAGAATCAAACCAAGAGGACGGCAAAGAGGCTGCAAAAAGGCTGCAAAAAGGCTGCAAAAAGGCTGCAAAATACAAGTATACTTAACAAAGAAGACCGAGATCCACCTCCCGCAAAACGCCCACCCGGCAGTGCCACGAGAATGCGTCGGCGAGACGCGGACCTCGCGTGGCCCCCGGCTGCTGCTGCCTCGCCCCCACAGGGGCGTGCGTAGTCCTCTCTGTACTCCGTACTCCGTAATCGTAGCCTCTGCGGTCAAAACGACAGCTGGAGCCGGCGGATCCGCCTCGCCGCCCTGCGGACAAGAGGCCCGCGTCTTTGTGTCCGCTCTTAAAGCCTGCGTGGTCCGCCGCCCTCGCCTCGTTTTGCGTCTCGTCGTTTTTCTGGCGCTTTTCCAGCCTCGTGTCTTGTCCTCTCTCTCTCTCTCTCTCTGTCTCTCTCTCTCGTTCTCGTCCGCCGACGTGGCTTATCTCTGTCCTTATCGTCTCGCCGTTCCTTATCTCTGGACCTCACCTCTTGGCGTTCGCGTCCAGATAAGACACCATAAGCATACGGGGTAACCGCTGCAGACCAGCAGACCCGACCGCAGACCGCAAGCAGCCTTACAAAACACCCGATCTGCCCGCCTCCTCTCCCCGCTCGATCCCCATCTCCCCCCGTCTTCCCCCGGACCCCAGCACCCCAGCAGCACCCCAGATAAGCCGTCTGTCCGTCAGTCAGGCCAGGCCGTGCTCCCCAGATTTCCCCATCCTTCCCATCGACCTCGCCGTCTGCTTCGGGCCAAGCTCCGTTGCCGGCTTGCTACCCCTGCCGCCTTTGTCCCGTCCGAGACAGACCCTCCCCCTTCCCTTTCCCTTCTTACCCCCCCCCCCCCCCCCTCCCCCCCGCCGACACCATGATACCCTCCCCGCCACAGCCCGAGCTAGTCGTCCTCGTGTCGACCCGCGCCGTGCTCACCAACCCCGACAACAGCCTAGTGCTCTCGCCGGCCACCATCACGCTGTCGCCGGCCACGGGCAAGATCGTGGCCATCGACCGCGAGGTGCGGCCGGCCGCCGACTTTGACGCCGCCACGACGCACTACGTCGACTACTCGCCGCACGTGCTGATGCCGGGCCTCGTCGACGCCCACGTGCACCTCAACGAGCCCGGCCGCACCGAGTGGGAGGGCTTTGCCACGGGCACGCGCGCGGCCGCGTCCGGCGGCGTCACCACCGTCGTCGACATGCCGCTCAACGCCATCCCGCCCACCACCACGCTGGCCGGCTTCCGCGCCAAGCTGGCCGCCAGCCAGGGCCAGTGCTGGGTCGACGTCGGCTTCTACGGCGGCCTGGTGCCCGGCAACGCCCACGAGCTGCTGCCCCTCGTCGACGCCGGCGTGCGCGGCTTCAAGGGCTTCCTCATCCACTCGGGCGTCGACGAGTTCCCCGCCGTCTCCTCCACCGACATCGCCGCCGCCATGCACGTCCTGCGCGACGTCGACACCACCCTCATGTTCCACGCCGAGATGATCCCCCCCATTGCCGACTCCGTCGGCGACGCCGTCCAGACCTCGGACGCGCCCCTCGCCCCCCACGGCGCCCTCGACGCCTACCAGACCTTCCTCGAGAGCCGCCCCCCCGTCTTCGAGACCTGCGCCGTCGAGGAGATCGTCTGGCTCGCGCCCCGCGCCCCCGGCCTCCACCTGCACATCGTCCACCTCTCCGCCACCGAGTGCATCCCCATCCTGCGCGCCGCCCGCGACCGCGGCATCCACATCACCGCCGAGACCTGCTTCCACTACCTCGGCCTCGCCGCCGACGCCATCCCCGACGGCGACACCCGCCACAAGTGCTGCCCCCCCATCCGCCCCAAGATCAACCAGGACGGCCTCTGGCAGGAGCTCGCCCGCCCGGACAGCATCATCACCACCGTCGTCTCCGACCACAGCCCCTGCACCCCCGAGCTCAAGCTGCTGCCCCCCCACCTGACCGCCCCCGCCGCTCCCCCTCCTGTGCCCCGCGCTCTCGCCGCCCTCCAGGCCGAGGACCCCAGCTCGCCCTGCATGCACCACTCCGACTCGGGCATCGACATGACCCTGCCGGGCGACGAGAGCAAGGCCGCCGGCGTCCAGACCCCTGCCTCCTCCGTCTCCTCCGACGAGGGCGTGTCCACCTCCAGCGTCGTCGAGGTCGCCGCCGCCGACGCCACCGCCGCCGTCGACAAGTGCGGCGACTTCTTTGCCGCCTGGGGCGGCATCGCCTCCGTCGGCCTCGGCCTGTCCATCCTCCACACCGCCGCAGAGACCCGGCGTGCCGCCGCCGCCGCGGCCGCCGTCCCCACCCTCCTCGACATTGTCCGCCTGTGCAGCCAGGCGACCGCGGCCCAGGTCGGCCTCGCCCACCGCAAGGGCGGCCTGCGCGTCGGCCTCGACGCCGACGTGTGCGTCTTCGACGACGCGCTGTCGTGGACCCTGACCCAGAACGACATGCGCTGGAAGAACCGCTGCTCCCCCTGGGAGGGCCACACCTTCCAGGGCCGCGTGCGCGCCACCTGGCTGCGCGCCCAGCCCGTCTTCGCCCTCGGCGGCGCCCACGGCGGCTTCGTCGGCGGCCGCCCCGTCGGCATCACCCTGACCGAGAAGCGCGGCACTGCCGTGGCGGCGGCGGCGGCAGCATGAGCGGACAAGACGAGACGAGACGGCCGCCGAAGCGACAGCGGGTCTGCTTCTCCCCTTCTACCCTGTCTTCTTGACCTTTTGATTTTTTTTGTCCCCCCACCCCCCCCCCTGTTTACGACTACCCCCTTTTATGCCGGCTATAGTATGGTCTGTTATGCCATTTTGTACGCTCACGTCTACGAACGATTCTTTTACCAAAAGCAATGCATAGTTCAAAACCTTATTTCAAACCAAACAGACCGGGGGTGACAAAAACGTATAACAATTGCTCAAAACGTAAAGCCGGCACGATAAAGCAAACGTAGTTCGTCAAACCAGACATGGAAAACATCGCCCTGAGATCGCCAGCTCGCCACCAACTCCGTCGTTCTCTCAACGCCAAGCCTGTTGTCCTCCTCCCTTTCACGACGCAAGTAACATGAACGTTGACGCAGCTGAAAAGCAAACCACGGGAAAAAAGGAAGAGAAAGAGGAGGAAAAGAAAAAGGAGAACAAAGGACAAGAAACATTGCGCCATGCGGATCGGATCAGAACATATGATTGACTCCGAGACGGTTCGCCACCATTTGCCAGTCCCAGACGTTCCAGTAGGTGCCCACGTCCATCAGCCGCCACAGCTCTTCGAGTACCATCAGTGCCGTGTCCGTGTTGCGCAAGCCTGTGTATTCGTGCACGCCGTGGATGGCCTTGCGCACCCGCTCGCGCTCGGCCGGCGTTTCGCATGCCGTGCCCACGATGAAGCATGGCAGCAGCAGAAGCGTTTGCGCCGGGTCCCGCGGCTCGACGTCCTCCAAAATCGTCAACGAGACTTCGACGGCATTGCTTACACTCGGCTCGTAGTTCGGTGGACGCCGGATGGGCGCTGGCGACGGCCGGCGCTCACCCGTGCCGTTGGTGTTGTTCATGTCGCTGAAGCCACCGTAGCTGACACCGCCGATGCCATGGAAACTGCCATGATGGTGCGTCATAGGGCTCTCCTCCTTGGGCCAGGGGGAGATGGCTGCGCCGCTGGTCGTCGCCGTGGTTGAGTGGGGCGGCAGATCGAGGATTGGGCCACCCGTGCGCCGGTCGACCGTCTCAGACGCCTGCGTCTGCGATGCGCGCATCGACCTGGGCAGGCAGAAGGTGGTCTTGAGGTACAGCCATGCCATCTGCCTGTACAAGAACGAGACACGCCGTCGGCTGTCGCCAACCGGCCATTCCGGGTTCCAGCTTTGAAGCAGTATCTCGATGTCGAACGCCTTGTAAAGCATATTGTAGTCGAAAGGCGGGTCGATGTTGCCCTGTACCCGTGCCCGGATCTTGTCTCGTAGAGCCGTGATCTGGGCCAATATGTAGAACAGACCATCGGCTACCCCAAGCAGACGCGGTGAGAGAATCGGCGAGGCTAGCTTCCAGTTTTCTGTAACGATGCGCGGCGAAATCGGGCTCGGAAAGCGCAACAGCTCGTCTGCACAGCTGTGGTAATAGAAAATTTCGGTGATGAAGGAGCAAAAGGCTGGATCCTGGGGTGGAGACTCTTGAATAGAGGAGTGGAATGCCTGGTAGTGAGAACACAGCTTCTGGTCGATTTGGCCCTCGGCCAGGGACTGGAGAATGAGCAAGAGCATCTGCCCGTAGCGCACGTTGAGCATGTCGTCGCCATAAGGGCCCCATTGGAGATCGCTGCCCATGCCGTTGTAGAGGCTCTTGAACGCCTCGTCCCTGTGTTGGCTGCCGCGGGAACGAAGGGACGCGGCGGTGACTTCGAGGTTCCGGCTCAGCTCTTTCTCGGCATAGGACGCCTCGTAGTTGAAGTGTCTGCTTGCCAGAGACAGAATTGCATGCATCATGCCCGGGTATGTCGTGGCTAGGGGTATGAACATGTCTTTGAAGGCAGTCGTGAACTTGCTCTCAACCGTGAAAACTGACGCCAGGCGATCGTTGTAATGCCTCAAAAACACCCGGTCCTCTTCAGTCTCCAAGCCGCCGAAGATGGGCGGCATGGAAATGACCATGAGGGCTTGGGTTTTCAAACGCTCTGTACCATACCGGTCAGCAGTGTTGACGGAGACAAGCACGGCACGAGGCAGACAACACCAGGCTTGCCGTTACCTTCTTCAGCCTTTTGCCGGCCGCTCTTCCAGACCTGCTTCTCTGGGTAGCCCTCGCAGACAATTGCGTTCTTCTCGCAATTCACGCCTGGTGGAAGCCCCAGTCAGTCAAAGGGCCCTAGACCCCACAATGCTCCGAAAAGGAGGAAGAAGGGAATGCAAAAGAAAATCTTACATCTCGGCTTTGTCTCATCACACTTCTTCTTCCGCTTTCGACAGGTGATGCAGCCGGTCCTTGACCGGCGCGGGCGACCCGTGTCGATTTTGGCTGTGGAGGAGGACGCTGGCGCGCCGCTCAGTTTCCGTGGACGGCCGCGTGGGCGCTTCAGTTGAGCCGGCACGAGAGCGCGGGCGTCGCTGGGGCCCGCATCAGAGGGCGCAGGAGCCTCCTGGAAGGCATCCAGACAACATCCCACCTGGTCGAGCGGCTCGAGTTTCAGAAAAGCCATGTCGTCGTGGTCGTCTGCCACAGGGTTGATGTTGCCGTCGCCACCTTTGTTTCTTTGATTCAAATGAATCTCGTCACCATTGGAAGATAACGCAGGTGGAGGCATAGCTGCGTCGAAATGCATCGAACAGTGTCTGTCGCTGTCCATACCGTCCACTCCCATGTCCGGAAGCAGGGGCAGCGGCAAGGTAGAAGCATCGCCGGGTGTCGGCACAGACGGTGATGTGGGTGATCCGTCCAAGGCCGACGTTGAGGAGAGCTCGCGGGAGCCCATGCGTGCGCAGTCATCGCTGTCGGCAGCAGGAGGAACAGTGGCATCCTCACCGGTGCTGGCAGGCGAGAGCTGGCTAGAGGAGGTGTGAGAGGAGCTGGCGGACAGCGAAGGAAGAAATGGTGAGTCGTCGCTGGGGCTGGAGTCTGTCCTGATCCAGGAGACAGGCCGGTTTGAAAGGGAGGAGGCGGGCCAGTTTGAAAGGGAGGAGCATGAGTGGCTGTCATCTGAGTCCATGGCGTAGCAGTTCAAGGCTGAGTCGGTGTCGGCCGACATCACCGGAAGAGTAGGATGCATAGCTCGTCAATAACGACAGCATGCCAGTAGGGAAGATGGAAAAGAAGGCTCGAGGGCTGTTTATAAGAAAAATAGGAGCGAGCAGCTGAAAGCGAGGATCCACCAAAGAAAAGGTGTGGGTGGGGAGGAGAGGAGGGGGGGGGGGGGGGGAGAAATGGCGAGACAGGCAGCGAAAGACAGAAAGGGGCAAACAGATGGAAGAAGAGATATGTGTGAGGACGGGCGGCTGGGTCGAGATAAATACAGGTCTCTGAAGAAGGAAGCAGCTGCGATTGGTTTGCCGATGCGGAGTGCTGAGCCTCTTGAAGACACAGGCTAGTGGATATGTATGGTTGTACGGAGTAGTCGTAGGACAGGGAAGAAGCCGGCGAAATGTGAGATGTGACAAGAGGCAGGCAGTTTGGTGAAAGACGGGGGCGTCGTGCGCGTGGATTCTGGGGCCGGCTGGGCAAGACGTGGGACAATGAGATTCAACGGAGACGCAGAGGGGACGCAGAGGGGACGCAGAGGTGACTCGGCTGTGGGGAGGACGAAAAACGGAGGCCAAGGCCAAGGTGGGAAAGGCAGACCGAGCAGCGGACGAGGAGGACGAGGCTCTGGAGGAGAGACGGCAGAGTCGAAAAAAGGAACAGACGAGGGACAGAAGAGAGAAAGTTGCGAGAGAGAGAGAGAGAAGAAAGAGGGGGGGTAAGCAGGGCGAGTGGCCGCGTGGGCGAGCGGGCGCGAGCACAAGCGGGCAGACTGCACAATCGGCGATGGCTTTTCTGCGCGCAGGGAAAAAGGGCCTGTCCAACACGACGATGCTGATGTTGTGTGCTCACTGCTGTGCTCTTCAGTGAAAAATAGTGGTATTCAAAACAAGCCGAGCTCGGACGGGCAGTCGACCGGACAAGAAAGAATGCCGCTTGGGAGAAGAAGGGAGGGGGGGGGGGGCGCGGGGGGCCCGGAGCGAGGCACGCGGCTTGGGACGGAGGGGGCGAAAG